>SCDT01000881.1:8381-28085 GCA_004143765.1 Drosophila melanica
TGAAGTACGAATTTATGAATTTTTTCCTTTCTTTAGTACACAATTTTATTTTCTGTGTACAGAATTCTCTAAATATCATGTGAAATATCTTTTCTAAATTTCTCATAACTGATTTGTTTAAGCTGACTTAGTTTCTTTACCATTTAAATAAACTTCACTTTATGTTCTTTCTTTTCTATATTAATCTTGATCACTTTTTCTTTTACTCGCTGTCAAAAAAACATTTTTTGTTTTTTTTTTTTATATATATTCCTATTTAAAATAGAATTTAGTTGTTCTAACCAAATATTTCAAATTCAAATGAATAAAGCAAACCTTTAAAGGCAGCACATAATTTAAATGTTTTTCTAAACAACGCTTAAATAATTAAAAAAAAAAAAAAAAAAAAAAAACAGGTTGTGTTTCGCAACAGACTCGAATGCAGTTTCAAAAACGAGCCCCGTTAAAAAAAATAAGAAATAAAATTAAATCTTAACCGAACTAAATTTGCGTTTAGTTCAACGATCTCTTCAATATTTGCAGTTTCCTTGTAAACAAAAAATATGGAATGCAAGGCAAATATACCTATATGTATATATAGTGTTTATATATGCACACAGTATGTTCAAGATCAGCGAGAATAACACCCGTATATATCAAATATTAAGTGCCACACAACCTTCGAGTAGGGCATCATATGAAACCGATGCCAATAAACGAAATTAACCGGCCCACCGCGGCTTAAAGAATTGCAGCGACAAATAATTTGGCGATGATATACAAAAAAAAAAAAAACATAATAATAATAATTATTAAGAAAAAGTAATAATAAAAAATATAAGAAGGGAATAAGACAAATAAAATCATTTAATTTACGACTGCCGCTTTCGATGAGTTGACGAAGCCGCCTTCGCTCTCTTCGCAACTGGGTCTCCAGTCTTCGCAGAGACACAAAATATGACAAAAACAACAAAACCAACAAAACCAAAAACAAAAAAAATCCCCAAAAAATAACTGCGAGCGGATTGGATATAAAAACGAAAGCATGCAAAAAGCAGCCAAACAGTCGTTGATTTAAAGCGCTAGAACGAACAACCGCGACGAAATATCAAATTCGAGATTACCAAAAAAAAAATAACTGAAAAATTTATAAATTTTCATAATTTTAAAATAGCTGAAAATATCAACAAAATATTTATTAAAAATGCTGCTTAATCTGCTTGTAAGTCTTAAGGTTCGATTTGTATACTCTGTACCCAAGTGACAAGAGTATACACGGTTTGTGCATGTCCGTATGGACGCAATTTTTGACGTGAAATTGGGAAAATACTTGTGTATACAAACGTTCGATAAAGTGTTAAGATTCTTATTGTCAGAACAATAATTTACAAACATTTTTCCAAGTAACGCTTCCAAAATTTCAAGCTCGCATAATTTTGGCAAAACTCGATTTTCATGAATGATGGGATTTTGGTCACGACATTTTTCTTATATTGATTCTGCATTGAAAAATACAATTTTTTGGAAATTTTTGGTAAAAAAATCATGAACTCTCCCCTTATTTATTTTCGAAAAAGAATTTTTTCAAAATTTATTATTGCGAATTTATGTTTTTAATCGATTTTAATTGCCATAATTTGTCCAAAAAATAACATTTGAACTGATATTGAGGGGTTCAAATTTTTGGTCAAAAATCATGCAAAAATTGTCAAAATATTTGACATGTAAAGTGCTTGGGTTCGTAGCTCCCATATTTCAAATTCCCATAACTCTGCTAAAACTAAACCGATTTGCTCACGATTTTTCATCTAGATAGATTCAGCATTTAAAATTGCATTTCAAAAAATATAATATTTTTTTACTCATTTTTGAGTATTGTTCTAATTGGAAGTGTGCAACTTTTGCAGATTCCGCTCGTGTGCGCGGTGGCTGTCATCGAGGCGGGGGTCTATATACCCGACTCGGATCGCAATACGCAAACGGTGCAGAATGAGCTGAACGTGTATCCGGATGGCAGCTATCGCTATGCGTACGAGACGACCAATGGCATTGCGGGCGAGCAGTCGGGGCTGGGGGGCATTGCGGTGCAGGGCGGATCCAGTTACACCTCGCCGGAGGGGACGCCCATCAGCATTAAGTACGTGGCCGACGAGAAGGGCTATTATCCGATCGGCGATCACATACCCAAGGTGCCGGATTACATTTTGCGCGCCCTACAGTATATACGCACCCATCCGTATCAGGTGAAGGATTATTATACGGGCGAAATCAAGACGGTTGCCCACGACGCCGAGGCCTTCAAGGTCTACGAGCGCAACATTCTGGAGCCAACCACGCCCCGAACGCGGCCCAGCACCACGCCCCAAGTGGTGCATCTGGGCAGACGCAGCTGAGCGCGCAATTTATGGAATGGCGGGGCGAGGGCGGGCAGGGCAAAACAAAAAAAAATATATGAGAAGCCAATGCAAACTGTGAATTTGATCTAAACAATTAATTAAGCCACAATAAATAGAAGTAAATAAGCTAAACAAGAAACAACAAATCGAAGTATTTTTTTCAAGTCTCGTCTCTCTTTTAGGCGCCAGTCAGGCGGACCCGATAAAAAACAATATGAAAGTAAATTTGAAAACCAAACAAAATATACCCTGAAAAGATATTTATAGAGTATATTATTTGTCTATCACAATTTTTTTGTACTCTTTGAAAACAAAAACAAACATTGCGCTTTATCAGTAATTAAGAATATTTATAAATAAATTTATAAAAAAAATCGAACCTAATCTTTCATCGAGATGCTTCGATTTATTTATATTCAATTCAATATATTTGTAGCTGACATAAGTTGCTAACAAACTTTGATTTTAGAGGTGATTGGCAACAGTTTTAGTTGGCAACAGCGTTTTTAGATTATTTAGATTATTCGATTTTTAGAATTAAATATTTTGTTGTTCTTAGTTTCGTTTTGTTTTTCTAATGCGTGTAATTAACAAGTTTGGTTTTTATAGTTTTATTTTCAATAATGTCATTTTTAATAAAGGAATATCGTAAAAGTAAAGCTTTAACAAGCTTTTAAGCTATAATATTACAGTTGTTAAACTGCATCCACCGGAAATTTGATTTTCCATAAATTAAATTCGAAATTGAAATCTCCTTTTTTAACCAATTTTTTTTATATGTCGTTTTTGATGAATTTTTTTTATTATTTTTCAACAAATTTTAATGAACAATTTATTTATTGCAACAATTTTGATTTTTTAGCACGCTTACTTTATTTATAGTAATAATTAAATAATGTACGCTTTTAACACCCCGTGCAGAACAAGGGTTAACAAATTGCAGGCAGCAACTCTCGCAAACACGCACACACGCACACAAATGCATATGCATACAGTTGGAGTTTGCAAAAATTGGCCACTGTTGTTATGGTTTTGATTGGATTCATTTATGAGCCCCGTTTAGCATTAAAACCAAATTAACTGAGTGCCATAACGAAAATGAAATAAAACGCCAAAAGCAAGCCTCAAAAAGCGCAATAAAATCCGCTCGCGGTGTGTAACTTTAAGCCCGGCACGAAGGTTGATTGAAGGACGCGCGCCACAACCACACGTAGGAAAACCTACGCACCGGACTGTTGCACTCACCTCAAAGTCGCTCGCATCCACTGCATCAGCGCCCAAACTGTGGCACTTGGTGCCGAGCTGAGAGATTCCAAAGCTGCCCGGCAGCGCGTACAATTGAGCCACCTGCGGCGACTGCGAGAGCTTCCAGCAGACGGCGTGTTCGCGTCCGCCGCTGCCAATAACCAATACGCGATGCGACATTTTTTACAAACTGATCAATCAAAATAAACAGAAAGACAATGCACGTTTTATTGCCGTAATATTCTAATTTTGTTTTTACTGTTTGCCGCGAGCCCACGTGTTCACGTGTTTTGCGATCGCACGCACAAATACAGTTTGAAAGCGAGAGCGAGAGCAAGAAAGAGCGCGCACGCAAGAGAGAATTTGTAAGCGAGAGCGTAGCTTGGGCGCAAAGTTTTATTTTTCCAGCTGTTCTTCGTATGCTCGTTCAATTAAAGAAACCTCTTCGTACGAAGCCGCGTTGTCAACTGAAACGGGATTGAATTAAAGGTAGTTTATGTGTGGGGAAAAATTCAAATAACCGAACTTAGATAAGCCAACACTCAGCTTCGGCTGCGACGTCATTCGTCTATGTTTTTGTTCTCCTTCTTTCTGTCTGTCTCGCTTTCTGAACCCACCAAAAAATGTGTAAGCAGGGTGGAAAAGTTTTGTGCTAATTTATGTTACAGACAAGACGCTTAATTTGAGATCAAGCTTTTTTTCTTCAAATTATCGATAGTCCGATAAATAACAGTTTTCAGAGCAGGAACACCAAATATTTAAATTAGTAATTTTTTTATGACAACATATTATATTTAAAATAAATTTAAAATTAATATACAATTTTCAAACAAACTTAAATATATATTTATATACTTTTAAATGCATTGGATTGAAGATTCTAAAAACTCTTTTTTTATACCGTTTCCCAGTTTAGCCCAAAATTAAATTTTAAAGGTTGCTATTATTTTTATTGGTAAAAAATTTGTATATTTCATTTTAAGATTGTTTTCTGTTACCTTTGGTCGCAACTTATAACACAGGCAAGGGGTATTGGCTAGTCGAGCATTTCTTATCTTATTTTTGCGACGCTGATAAGAAACTTGAAAGTCGACGTCTGCGAATGCATTTTGTGTGTTTGTTTTTGATTATGGTATTGTGGAATAACTGTGAAAAATATGAAAACATATTGATAACCTTATGGGGGCCTTAACCGTACAATCGTTGGGGGTAAATGCATTTGCAGTTATCAGCAGAGCTTTGACGTTCACAATTGAGTTACACGGATTTCCATTGCCTTTTTTGAGATCGACACTTTTGTTCATGAATGGCTAATTATAATTAACGGTATGAACGTAAGGAAATTGAAAAAATAATACAAAACAAAAAAAATGTGTGAAATTTCGAGAAACTGGATATATAAACATTTAAATGTGATCAAACTCATATTTAAATGCACTGAATTGAGTTTATTGATTGTCACAGCAAAATTTATGGCCGTATATCAGATACGGAAATGCATATAAGCAGAGATCAGTGTACTTAGTCAATAAGTGTGCGATTTCAGTATTAAATATATACTTACAATATATTGTATTCGATTGTATGTAGTGTATATATTTACTATCACTGCTGTTGATTTAAATTTGCGAACAGTTTTAATATATATATAACATATAATGTTCTAATTAGATCAGCCAGACTTGTACTAAAACTCAATCCCCAGGTTTTCAATCTGAATGTACTTAAAAAAAAGTCTTCTAACTCTTTGTTGTAAGCTTAAGTTTCCCTGAATTGTATATATACTTACCCATCAGCAACTTAATCAACTTAAACCAAATCAAACTGTGTTTTTCTTTAAAAACAGTCGACCAAGTAACATTTGCTCAGTTTGTAAAATATGTATTTTTGCTTTCGGTTTTACGTTTGTTTGTTTTTGTAGTTATTATTATTAGTACGCATTTAAAAAATTGTTTTTGTTTTCTTTCTGTTGTTGTTGTAAATTTACAAGATATCTACCAAACTCCGTCATAAATTTGTTTACATAGTATGATTGCTGCACCGTTCAGATGTGCCACATAGAAAATTGAATAAATATATATATAAGGCAAAAAGCAAAACAAAAAAAAAAAAATAATAATAATAATAATAAAGTAATAAACAAAGAGAAACATATTACTCAATGCAATCTCAGAATGAAAATTTTGAATGCATGCGTTCAATTGGCATGGGATAATTGAAATTAAAGTGTTTTCGGTGCGTGAAGGCGCCTGTTACCGGCGCATCTGAAATCCAATTGTGCCATTGGGACACGGGCCGCGTGGCAGCCGCAGCACATTGTCATTGTATGGATTGTAGGGCGGCGGCTGCGGCACCTGATGCTGATGCTGCTGCAGCGTTGGTGTGTGCAACGACTGTTGCCGCAACAGTGCCGCCGAGACGCTGCCACCGACAACCGGCGACCAGCTCTGTTGAGTATTCGGCGTTTGTGGGACGGCTGCCGCCACCGCTGCTGCTGCTCCACCTGCCACATACGGGGACATGCGTTGATTGTAGTGCGGCACCGCTGGCTGCTGTTGCTGCTGGAAGGCGCTGGAAGGTGTCTGCTGCTGCTGCTGTTGCTGCTGCTGCTGGTAAAAGTAGCTCATGGCTGGCGCCGGCGGCGGCTGATAGTAGTTATTGTAGTTGTTGTAAATGGGCGCCGTTTGCGACATCTTCGGCGCCGAACTGGACCGATGCATGCCAGGCGCTGTGGCAACGATGCCGCTATTATTATTATTATTATTATTAAAGTTGAAAGCGGACGGTGTCGGCTGTTCCGCTTGCACTGGCGTCGATAGCACCACTGTCGTTGGGGCTGCAGGACTATAAAAACAAAAACCACGTTTAATTGAATACTTAGTGTAGGCTATGTAAAGTTTGTTAAGGATCTAGTCAAATTAAGGGAGTTGTCTTGCGGACATATGGAAAATTTCCAAACGTAAAAACGTGATTGTTCCTATTGAATCCTACATTATATAGTAAATAGAATGCTAATGCTATGCAACGGGTACAATTGATAAGTATGGTTCAGATATTTTTTCGACCGATGTTAAAACAATTCTGCTTTTATCTAAGAAGCTTTGTTAGAATATCTTCGACTAAAGATTCTTACAGAAAAACTCATTTCCCGACCGAACGTTTCTATGAGTCATACAATATTGTGGGTCAAGAAGAAGACAGATTAGTTCGCATAGAAACAGACAAACAAACGGGTTCTAAAACATTCAAATTAAAAGAGTTTAAAAAGTGTGAATTTTTATGGTTGGCCAAGGAGTGCAGTTCTACAAAAACTTTGGCTTTAAGTCCTGAACTCGAATTGCAAGAAGTTATGAACATCGATTATTGTACCTTTAGGTTAGATCTAATCTACTACTTAGAGAACGTATCTATTGTGTAAGCAATAGACCTGAATAAAGGCTCTACAAGTTGTTTAATACTAACGGTTTATCATCCTCTGGATTTTTGGCGCTGCCCAGTATGCGTAGACGCGCCTGGGCGTATTCCTGTTCGCGCTGCTGCAGCGTCTTGATCGGCTGCTTGGGCCGCATGCCGTTCGTATCGCGACGCTCTTCGGCCTGTGCGGGTCGGCGCAATATTTTCACCGTTTGATTACTAATGGGCGTGGCATAATTAACAGCGTCATACTCGCTGCTCGACTTGTGCAATACCATCATAACGGGTGCCGTTGTTGTGCTCAATTCCTGATCCAGCGCCAAAGTTGGCGACGACGTCGGCTTTTTGGCAATCATTATTTGCTTGGACGCGTTACCCGTCACGCTGCCGTCCTGCAGACTCTGCGGCCGCTGCAGCAATTTCATTTTGTTTGCCGCGATCTCAGCTGTGGGAGCGGGCTTCAACTTGGCGATGGTCTCGACGTCGACGTCGTTATTGGCGGTTTTCAGTTTCGTTTGCAGCGTCTTGCAAAGCTGGAAGAGATTCGAGAGAGCATGTTTCGTATGTTGCTGCTGTTGTTATTGTAATGTCATTAAATACTTACGCTTGCCTCGTCAATTTCTTCCCAGTTGTCTAGCACATCGTCACCATTGGACATTGCAAGCGGTTTTTTTCAACTTTTTTTTTTTGGTAGCTTGTAGCGAGCACGTTGTGTGTGCGTTGCGTTGTGTACAAATATATATAGATATATTTTTCTTTACGCTTTCTGTTTTAAAAAATTTGTTGCTTGTTGTTGTTGTCGTCGGTTGTCGTTGTAGCTGCCTCACTTTCTTCTTTTGCGCCTGCTACTGCAGCTCGCACTACAACTGATACATAATTCCAGCGCACCTGTATCAGACATAAGTTCTACATATGCTTTTGCACAAGTTGTTGCACAAAACGATTGTTTTAAACAATGAAATATGCTATGCATATGCTTTGCACACGCATACGCAACAATTTTTAGCACGCTCTGGCAGCCCTGGGCACACTCGATAGCTCGATAGCAACGAACAAACCGTGTCTGGTTGAGGCAGCTTATTATTTTTTTTTTTTTAATATCTTGTATTATTGTATTACAAGATTGTTTTGCATTTTCGTATATGTTTAACTTTACTTTTAACTTTTATTATTTTATTATAACTGAAAGTTTCATAAATTAAATCAGATGGAAATCGCTGTGAATGCCGATACAAACTAATTAGTCGATATTAACATATCGAATGTAAAGCAAATCTGCAAATGCTCAAAATGTAATGAAATGTCAAGTGTTAAAACCCCAACAGTTTTAAGCGCTTAAAGTACCTATTGTTTAAATGATTAAGGCGTATTCTTAACACCTCAATTTCTTGTATAGCTGTTATGTTCAAGCAGGCACATTAGAAGACAATTGTAACGTATTGTTTTATAAAAATCATAAGAAAGCAAAAAAAGTTAACAATCTAGTTTTAATGTGTTTGATCAAAATTTGTATTTAAAAATATTGTAAACATATAATGCAGCTGTTGAAGTTAGATCTTTTCGTTTTGAACCGTATTGGGCGCTAAATTGTAGTTTCCGAATACTTAGTTTTAGACATTTCACAGCATTGAAAGAGATGCTATATCGTTTTAACAGCACGCTGTTAACAACAGTTTAGAAATATGTAAAGTTTTTGGCTGCCCATAAAACATATGGTTATATTTGATAAGACTGCGGGAATTGTGCCTTCGCTATGGAAATTGAGCTTGCTACAGGAATACCCAATTCTATTCACGTAAATAAGCAGAACCGCAGACCACTGATAACATAACCGCGACCAGTCAAGCGACAGTCATCGCACGTGCATGTTTCATACACACTCGGCATCAGAGCGGCTGACGATATTCACGATTTGTTTACGTAAATAATTCGCAATGGCGGCGGCAACAACGGACCACAAAGCGAATCCGGTCAAATCGTTCATAGCTGGAGGTTTTGGCGGCATTTGCAGTGTGCTAACTGGATATCCCTTGGACACAATTAAGGTGAGCTTCCAGGGAATCCCAATTATTTACGAAATTAAGTTAAATTCGGGTCTTATTTAAGGTGAGACTACAGACAATGCCATTGCCCGCACCTGGTCAGTCGCCCAGGTACAAGGGCATCATCGATTGTGCGGTAAAAACGTTCAGTGCGGAAGGTTTGCGTGGTTTCTATCGGGGAATTTCCGCACCCCTGGTCGGTGTAACGCCCATCTACGCGGTCGATTTTGCCGTATATGCGGCTGGCAAACGTCTCTTTCAAACGGACGAACACGTCAAACTCACCTACACACAGATCTTTATGGCCGGCGTTGGCGCCGGCATCTGCTCAGCATTGGTTACGGTGCCCACGGATCGGATTAAGGTGCTGCTGCAGACGCAGCCAGTTACCGGGCCGCCCATGTACAATGGCATGATCGATACTGCCATAAAGCTGTACAGGCAGGGCGGCGTGCGGAGTCTCTTTAAAGGCACCTGCGCTTGTGTGCTGAGAGATTCCCCAACTGGCGTCTATTTCGTTGTCTATGAGAGCTTACAGGACTTGGCTAGAGAGCGATCAGCAACGGGGCATATAACACCAACCTCAACCATTTTTTCTGGCGGCATGGCTGGCATTGCATTTTGGTCCCTGGCCGTGCCTTTTGATGTACTCAAAAGCCGACTACAATCTGGTTAGTGATCCCAACCATTAATCTGACAATAGTAACCAATTAATCGTTTATTATATTATTATAGCGCCTGAGGGTACATATAAGCATGGCATACGCAGCGTTTTCAGGGATCTGATGGCTACAGAGGGTCCCAAGGCGCTGTATCGCGGTGTTTTGCCCATACTGATACGTGCTTTTCCCTCAACCGCAGCGGTTTTCATTGGCGTGGAACTGGCCAATGATTTGTTGACTTTTTAGACTAATTTCTAGGTTGTGGGCCGAACAGAAGCTATATTTTTTACTGTTGTTTTTAGTTTACATCTCTTATGTAATTAAATATAAATATTTGTAAAGAGTATTTTTGAATTTTCACAATGGACGCGCGCGAGCTGGTGAATAACAGGTGCGGTCAGCTGTTGTTAATATTCGAGTAGGTTGGCAGGGCTTGTTGAAAGTTTGCTGTCGATGTCAAATCTGCTCGTGTTTTTTCATGTGTAACTTATAATTCGTGCTTAAAACTGGTTTTCCTATTCAATATTTATAAAACAAGCTGAGGGAAAAGTACGGAATAAGTTGAAATAATAATTTTTTACGGTTTTTGCAATATTATTATCTGAATTTTGTGGTATATTTTAATCGCTTGTAAAATAAATAATACAAGTGCGTGATTATTTGGTCGGATCGTGTTACGAGCTGCTCACCTCTAGCTTCCAATCGGAATTAGGCACAACAAAAATTAAAACTCTCCGGGACAAAGGTATAATTTTGCAATATTACAATATTACGCAGACTAATAAAGTAAAAAAATGGTGTATTGTAGCGCATGCACATAATTCGGCGTTAAATCCGAGGCCAAGAGCCAATTATAACGGTGGACGATCGCGGACTTTGTACCCCAACAGTGGCCGGCAATGCAACAAAATCTGATTGACAATTGACATTCAATTTTACTAGGAAAGCTAAACGGTAACTAATACATATGTATATATTTGGCCAGACAAGTCTCGCTCATGAAATGTCAAAACGTGAACACTGATAACATACGCAACCCATTTCTGACTTTCGCAGACGCCGCTCTTGCAGTAACAAAACAGCAACAGGTTCCGCACCCTTGCGCTCTCCCTCGCACTCTATCTAACTGTCATTGTCAGTGCCATTGCCGTTGCCGTTGTTTTTGTCGCTGCCGCCGCCGCCACGACACCGTTATTTGTCACTTTATAAATCTCGCTGATTTAGGTGAGAGCCTTCTTCTCCTTTTTATCATTTTAATCCTTTAAACTGTTTGATTCGCGCATGTAAAATCTTTTACTTTAATATGCGCTCTAATCCTTATCAGCTAAAGTAAAATAACTACTTGAGATTAGGCAGCGAATGCGATCAGAGTGCAAATTCCACTAATGCGTTTACGAAATATTTGCTTTATACAAACGTGATGGGATTTACATAATATTTGCATACATAAGTGCCTGTATCTAGTTTTGTTTATGTGTGTTGATTTTGTTATTTAAAAATAACCCTTTAAAACCATTGAAAAAATGTAAATAGTATATAGTCAGACTTAAGAAAGCATCTTCTTCTACCTTTGAAGATATACAATTTTCGGCTATAGATTTTTCTATGCGATAATTCATGAATATTTACCGACAGCTCGCAGCTGGATACAGAGTATTGTTTAGCCGAACCTTCTCTTGTTATATCATAAAGTTAGGTCAAACGGATCAACTTCAACAGTCGAGGAATCTATTTCTTACAAATTATATTTATATATTTTAAATCCTCTCAAGAAGTATATTTGATAAAGGAATTCAGCTCCTTTAAAGCACAAAATAAACAATTTAATAATATTGTAATTTCAATTCAACTTTTAATTATTGTTTTTAGTTCAAAGATTTTGTTACAATGGCAACTGTTGAAACAGTTGCGAACGAGCCCTCACAGCGCAAAGCCAATCCCATGAAGTCGTTCATCACCGGCGGCTTTGGCGGAATATGCAATGTGCTCTCCGGACATCCGCTGGACACAATTAAGGTAAGTTAACGTTGCTCCAATTTCAATCAATTAAAAATTTACACATTTGTTGCACAGGTGCGTTTGCAAACGATGCCACGCCCCGCGTCCGGCGAGAAGCCCATGTACAGCGGCACATTTGACTGCGCCTCCAAGACCATACGCAACGAGGGCGTGCGGGGGCTCTACAAGGGCATGTCTGCGCCGCTGACGGGAGTGGCGCCCATCTTCGCCATGTGCTTTGCCGGCTATGCGCTGGGCAAGCGGCTGCAGCAGCACGGCGGGGACGCCAAGCTCACCTATCCGCAGATCTTTGTGGCCGGCTCGTTCTCTGGCCTCTTCTCCACGTTCATTATGGCGCCCGGGGAGCGCATCAAGGTGCTGCTGCAAACCCAGGGCGTTGGCCCCGATGGCAAAAAGAAGTACAACGGCATGGTCGATTGTGCCATAAAGCTGTACAAGGAGGGCGGCATGCGCAGCGTTTTCAAAGGCAGCTGCGCCACGATGCTCAGGGGTAAGTCCGAATTTGATTAGAATTCTCAATGAGTTCAAGCTTGAAAAGAGTTTTTAAAATACCTAAACAGACAATTGAATTGAATATATATTTTTTGCATATTCGCAAAATCATATTGAAATATGAGCACTATATCATATAGGAATGATCGGTTATAAAATGATTTTGATTTTGGTTTTTCAAACTTGAGAACTGAATTCCGAAATCATTATTATATAATGAATGCATTATGAAAGCACAATCAAATTACTTTTTAAATATATCTTGAACAAATTTTGTATAATTTTCATAAAAGGTAGTCCAAATCCTATATAATATGCTATTCTATTTGAATAATTGGTTAAAAATTTAATTTTGTTTTTGCCAAATTATAGTCAATTGTATATTTTTCTATATAGATACATATTTTATATGTCCGCCGGGGTAGTTAAACTGTTGTCTTTTCGCAAACGGAATTAGCTTCAGTCTAGTTGTACTTAATTATTTATTTAAATATTTCTATTTGTTTGTGTTAAACATGCAATATTATTTATATGCAACTTAGGGCTAAACTAAATGCGAGTTTGATTTTTTTTTTCTGTTATTATTATTCTTGTTGTTGTTAAATTTCATTGGACATTTGCTGTTCGTCAGTTTCTGGCGAGGATGCCTCCTTCGACTGCTGCTGCTGCTGCTGTTTTTTCAATACAAATTCCAAACGATTGCGTTTGGCCAACTCCGTTTTCTGTTGTCGCTTAAGTGGATGCAGATGCTTCCGCACGTGCTGGTGCAGCTCCAGTTTGCGCCAATGCGGCAGGCCGCGTGTGCGGGCCGCTTTTGAGGACGCCAGGATGAGCGGTGCGCCGCAGTGGAGCTGCCTGCGCAGCACATAGTAGACGCTGCGTCCGTTGAAGTTGGCGCAGCGTGGCGCCAGATTCTTGTCCACCTCATAGCTGGTCACGTGCCGGCACTGCGTCGGCTCGCCGTCGATGTCGCGCAGACAGCGCTGGACGCTCGGGCCGCGACGCACGTTCGTCAGCCGCGGCAGCCAGTTGCCCATCTCGCAGCTGCACTGCCACGGATTCCGGTCGAGGCGGGCGACTCGCAGACGCGGCTGCAGAAAGAAACTGTGCGGCAGCGCGCGCAGCTGGTTGCCCTGCAGCTGCACCGTCTCCAGCTGCTGCTGATCGTCGAGCAGCCCGTTCGGCAGCTGTGTCAAATTGTTGTCGCCCAAATTCAGCTGCTCCAGCCGCTTCAAGCCCAGCAGCGCATCCATCGACAGCTCCGCAATACCGCAACTGCTCAGATCCAGTTCGCGCAGCTGCTCCATTCCGGCAAATGCATCGAACTGCACGCTGCCAATGGTGCCGCGCAGCGTCAGCTGCTCCAACGAGTGCAGACCCTAGAAGAGAACAGGAGAGAAGGGAAATCATTGTAGTTGGTGCCATACTCGTTCGCAGCATGAAACTGTCAAAAACGATCTTTTGTAGATTATTATTTTGGGAAAAAATATCGATTTTCTGACTAATTTAGCTCTAGAAATGTAGAACATTTTGATTTTCACGGTTTAAATTCAATCGATTTGTGTGCAAAGCCAAAAAATATTTGGTTCGATCTTCAGAAAACTTTCTGCTCAAGTTTGATCTTCCTTAAATTGGACGAAGATTACCCATTTTATCGATTTGCCTTCGGCTCGATATTTAAAGAAGAGCATCAGAAATATCTCTGCGCAAATTTGTTTTTTAAATCTTTTTTTTTCTAAACTGAGGAAGATGATAGATTTTATCGCCTCCAAAAAATATTTGTTTCGATTTTTAGTGGAGAACAACATAAATGTGTCTGCGTAAATTTGATCCATGATTCCATGTGAAAGTTATATCGATTTTATCGATTAGCCACGTCCAAAGTATGCGTATTTTAAAATATATACACAGATTTTAAAATATATACACAGACTGATTCTTGATCAGTCTGCTCCATGATCATGATCATCAGAAGGTGATCAAGAATCTGAATCTACAAAGTTGTTGATGCATATAGCTTTGAAACTGCCGGAAATATATCGATTTTGCGTAATCAAATTTCAACTGTTTGAAACTGCGTTCATACAGACGGATGGACGGACGGACATTTTTGAATGAGTATACAAATTTGTAGCTCTTTTACACACACAAACCTTAAAGACGCCCTGCTCCAAGCTGGGCGTGGTCACGTTGCCCAGACTCAGCCTGCGCAGCTTGTGTAGCGAATCGAACTGGCCAAAGCTGTTCCAGCTGCGCAACTTCAGTGCGACCCGTTCGCTGCCCAGCTGCAGTTGGCGCGTGTTGTTCATCACCCAGAAGGTGGCCGGCAGAATGTGCATGATGGGATTCTGGCGCAAATCGGCGATTTGCAGGCGCGGCAATGGGGGAAAACTGGACTCGCTCAAGCGCTCCAAATGATTGTCGGCCAGATCGAGGGTCTCCAGCTCGAGCAGACCGGCCAGGCCCAAATAGTATAAGCGCGAGAGCGCATTGTGCGCCAAAGAGAGGCTCTTGAGGTGGGGCGCGCCCGACAACGCGAATGGCTGCAGCTCCGCAATGCCGTTCCGCTCCAGGCTCAAGTGCTGCAGCTGGTTCAGGCCGTCGAACATTTGCCAGTGCAGCTCGCTCAGCTGGCAATTGTGAATGCGCAGCACCTCCAGCTGGCCCCAGCCCCAGAAGCTGGGCATACGCGTCTGCTTCAGTCGCTCCACATGCTGCTCGTAGCTCATTATCTCAACGGCGGCCTCCGCCTCCGACTCCGCCTCGAATTGCAACTGATATTTGGGCGTCGCTTCGTTTGTGCTCGCCACATCGCTGGGCGGCTTGTACTCGTAGTTGTCGCTCGGCAGTTTCGATGGCTTCGGACGCTTCAGTCTCTCGCTCGCCTGCAGATGCACCTGCTCGAAGTTCGCGTGCTGCAGCAGCTCCAGCGGCTCATCGATGATCACTGTGATGCCGCCCGTGCCGCGTATCTCCAGCGTGCTCAGCTGTTGGAGGACAAGCAGACTGCTCGTGTTCACTGTCAACGACATTCAATAATGCGGTGTTAACACTGGCTTATTGTGGCATAGGATTAATCCAAAAAAACAAAAGAGTATGAACTAAGGTTCGCAATTTATTAATTATTGTTATTTTGAACAAAATTTAGATTTTTTTTATTTGAGTAGGTGAAAGTAGAATTTTTTCAGCGCGATCTTTGGAGGTGATCATCAAAAAGTATTCCGGCAAATTTGGTGACTTCAGCTCAATAGTTTTGTAATACAATATATATATATATATATAGGTGCATAGATTTGATCGACTTGCAAGTTTTGTATAATTTTTAAAAAATTTGTGCGAAAACTTACGCGTCTTGAATACAAATTTGATGTAAAGGGTCTCCTGATTTGTTAACAGAGTATGACAAAGTTTTAGAAGACATGATTATACTTATTTTTTAATGATTTGTTTTGCTGTTTTTTGTAAAAGTATTATAACGCTTTTATTAATCAATCACAAATCTACGAGTAGCCTTAAAAGCTTACAAAGCTGCTTTATCAGAAACTGAAAGAAGTAGTAAAGCACATTAAGCTTTAGCCAAGCGCTGGTAAAGCTCGCTTAATTTTATTATAGTCAAATAAAAATGTGAATAAAAGCCCTTAAAAACTTAAAAAGCTACTTTAACAGAAACTGAAAGTAGTATTAAAGCACATTAAGCTTTATTAAGCTTTAGTTTTTTTTGACTATAAAAATGTGTGCGTTGCTTGGACTCACAAGTTGGCAAACTCACCTGTTAGTTGGGTATCCTTGCTGCCTGTGTGCAGCAGAATCAAAGCCTGTAAATCGATCGGCAGCGAGCCGAGCAATGACTGCGTCTCGCCCGCCTCCTGCAGCAGGCAGGTGGCCAGTTTGATGTGTGTGGACAGCAGGAAATCTGTCGCATCTGGCGCGTCCTCGCTGGTCATGTGGTTCACCCACCGCGCTATGGGCAGCTCATTGAAGGCGGCGTATTGACAGACACAGCTCGGCGGACAGTTGAGCGCATCCTGTTCGATGGGTGCCTCCGGCGGCTGCAGCTCCAGCGGCAGGGCCAAATGCAGCTGGCAGCGCTGTTCAATTACAGGGTATTACAGGGTATTACTAATATATATGTATTTACTCACTAGCAGCAGCAGCAGCACGATCAGCACTTTAATCGGGCTTGTTATCATTGACATTATCGCTTATCGCACAGTTTGACAGCCACTGGCGCAGACCGTTTTTTTTTTTCGGTTTTCCTTGCTTTTTTTTTAATGAGGCAGGCACGCTTGCCTCGAATTCCGTTCATATACTAAAACGCAGCCTCATGGTTCCCACCAGACTGCGAACGAAATCAGCATCGTTATTGTTATTGTATTTTCATATTTATACTGTGCTCCAGTATATACATATATATATATATATATATGTATGCTTAACGGAAATGAATTTGTAGATTGTCACATCCCTTGCTTGATAAGTCTTCCCTTATGTTCGTATCGTTTAAATGACCATTATATATATACTATATATATGCTGCAGTGGGCAGTCGGTTCAAGAAGTTTCTCCACTGCATCCATTGAGCACAAGGTCGCCTCTGTCCGATGTACAAGTTTCATTACAACCCAACTAACGGTATCACTAGTATTTTATCTTATTCAATTGAATTGAATTTCAAAAATATTTGCCAAATATTTGTGGGTTTATAAACATTTCTTGGAAATTCTAAAAAAAGAAATTAGAAAAAATTTTTACTAATTTATTATTATTTCTATTGAAGGTAAATGTTTTAATCAGAATTAGGAAAACCTTATACTATAACATACTCTGCATCAATTTAATTATTATTTTATTTAAATTTATTTCACCATTTTTTCTCGCATGTTCGAAAACTATGTACGTTATCTGTATTAGAAAACCTGTCTGGTTAAATATTCAAATGATTTTTTAAAATATATTTTAAATATAATTTTATTTCTTTTACAAGATTCCCTAATTTAAATATTTAAAAACTTGTTTTGTTTATTGTAATTTGACGTCAAACGAATATTGTTTGTTTAATTCAATTGCGATATATTTTTTTAAATCTATTTCTTTGTTATTTAAATTAATGTGAGCGTTGCTTATTCAAATTGAGCCCACTGTAACTTGTTTATGTTTTCTATGCAAAATGTGCTCTTTATTTTGTGCATGTGTGTGTGTGTGTGTGTGTGTGTAATTTAATTTAGTATATAGTTCATTCGGATTTGCAATGAACGAGATATTTATGGCGCCGTTGAAGTCGCCGCTTTGCAAGATATAAAAATAATTTCACACAGTGGCGTATCAGAATTCCAGAACCTCAAGAAATCAATTGGCCAGCAAGAATATAAAAAAAAAAACAAATTAATTAATTTCAAGAAAAGCCCAATAAATTAAGCAGAGTTTTTCAAATGTGAGTAAGCACAGGATTTTATTTTTTGTAGTTTGATTATTCAAGTAATTGTAGTCGTTAGCTAATCATATATAACTATAATATATATATAAATGTATTTATTATATATTTAATTGCAAATATTACAGATCTGCCTGCCAATGGCATTTACTTCCTGGTCTACGAGTACTTGCAGGATGTGGCCAAGGCGAACTCGAAAACGGGTGAAATCAACACAGCCTCAACCATATTTGCGGGCGGTGCTGCGGGCATGGCCTATTGGCTACTGGGCATGCCCGCCGATGTCCTCAAAAGTCGTCTGCAGTCGGGTAAGTATAACAATATAAAAAATAAAAAATTACATTAAAAATTATCAATGCAAAAAAAAAGAAATAAAAAAAATAAAAAATTCGCGTCGTCCTGATGCGGGCTCGAACCCGCTATCTCATTGGCTTTGGCTGCGAACTGAGCAAGTCCAAGTCTCTAAAATCGATGAGTGTCAGGCAGACAGATAGACGGACAGCCAACCGATTCGACACTTTATAGGGATAAGATATATACAATAAAAATATGATTTAAAATTGAGTTACATTTGATTTGAATACAATTCCTTTTGGTTTTGCAGCACCCGAGGGCACCTACAAGCACGGCGTGCGCAGCGTCTTCAAGGATCTGATTGTCAAGGATGGTCCATTGGCGCTATATCGCGGCGTTACGCCCATTATGATACGCGCCTTCCCAGCGAATGCGGCCTGTTTCTTTGGCATCGAACTGGCGAACAAGTTCTTTAATTTGGTCGCTCCAAATTTCTAGACAAAAAAAAGATATTGCTGGATTTAATTAAGTGTCCGTTAGTCTTGTTACAAAATGATGTAAAATAAATGCAATATTTTTTGATAAGTTTAAATGTTATAAGATAACGGTAACTGTAAGTGTTTTCTATGTTTTGTTTGTTTGCTTAAGGTTTTCTACGACTTGTGCCAACAATTACAGTTAATTGGAGCCCAATTATATTACGAGACTCTATGCGGTAAATACTTAGTTGCGCAATGAGTGCACTCAATTTTTGATCTAATCGACTTCGACACGTAATTAATATTCGCTGTGACACGATAATCCAAATATGATTTGCCTGCGTTTTCAATTGTGTTCACATTCACAGATATACCCGCCAACGGTCTGTACTTTCTCGGCTATGAACTGTTGACGGACGAGTATAAACGCCGCTTTAATCGGCCCAATGTGGATCTGCTGGCGGCCGTTGTGTCGGGCGGATTGGCTGGCATATTTTATTGGATCGGCGGTATGCCTGCCGATGTGCTGAAAAGTCGACTGCAATCATGTAAGCTGGCTGATTTGCCCTGAAATATATACACTGATGATACAAATAATATTATTTCTAATTTTTTAAGCTCCGGAGGGTAAATTTTTGGGCATAAGGGATGTTCTTAAAGATTTAATGAAGAATGATGGAATCTCGGCGCTATATCGGTTTGTATTTCTTAACATTTCTTTTTTTGTTATTGATCACATTCAATATTGTTATCGATTTTAGTGGCTTTACACCCGTCATTTTGCGTGCTTTTCCCGCCAATGCGGCCACCTTTTTTGGCGTTGAGCTGGCAAACTATTTCTTTAGAATTGTGACTCCCAATTTTTAATACTAATACTAATACTAAATTTGTAACATTGGTTACAGTGTAAAAAAAAATCAATAAAAACGATTAACATCAAAAATAATAATGAACAGTTTTATTGAAAAATATCGCTTACAAAATGAATGCTTGATTATTTTATCTAAAGCAATTTACAAACTTTTGCTTAAAACTATAATACAAAAAAAAAAAATAGTGTGTTGATTGCGATCCGTGTAACAATTTATAAAAAAATCTTATAATATATATTTATATAGTTTTAATAGATTGGCATTAAGAAAAGTTTTTGAATGGAGACAAAATATTTTTGTTTATCAAATTGAAATCAAAATTTAACAAATTTCAGTCTCACCAGGAGCCTATAAAACGCTCCAGTTTATTTCAAAAATG
>SCDT01000882.1:0-39201 GCA_004143765.1 Drosophila melanica
TAAAAAATATATATATAGAAATTTGAAAAAAAAAATAATAAACAACAATAAATGATGCCGAAAACTATTGAAATATAAAAACGATTTTCTATATGTGTCTTGGAAGACATCACGACTCGAACCTGGTTTCCCACAGAAATAAACCCGGGCTTGGGTTAGAATATTGTTAATTTTAATTTAAAAGAAAAGTATTTTATTTTTTACAAGAAAATATTTGCTTATCTTTAATTAAGGGGTAGAATATCTTTTTATTTATGCAGCAGACATTTTTCTATTCAAATACTTTCCTAATTCTCAAAATCAACCAAAATAGTTCATAAAAGAAATGGTTCGCTTTGGTTCGGTTTGACTTTTATAATATTGGAGTTTCGGTCTTGAACCGGTTTGGTTTATAAATAGGTTTGCACTGGACAAGAACAAATAATAATTGATTTCAAGTAAAAGAAAATAAAATCCGTTTTATTTATTTTTTGTTTTTCTTTATTTTATTTTTAAATAAATTATAAGGCTCTTCGTAAAATCGAAGAATCCGTTATTTGTTTACGTTTTATTCTTGTATTTCATTTTCATATTGGATTTAAGATCTGGTTTGTTGTTGCTACACAATACCTCTTGTTCTTACCCCGCAGCTCACACTCTCTTTTTCTCTTTCTCTAGTTCTAGTTCTAATTCTTTCCACGCACTCTTATACATATAACATTCTCTGCATTTTTGTTTTTCGTTTCTCTTTTCTGCATCATTTTTTTATTCTTAAGATTGTTTTATTACTTGTCGGCTAACCTATTGATTTATGTTTCCTCAATCTGGAGAGCTTAGTGTTTATCAAAAAATATACAGTGTTTAATATTTATTTCATATTATTTGTTTTTTCTTCTTGTGATTTATCGGATATTGGCCTTTGGATTAGGAGTAATGCGAGGCACACACAAGGATGCTTCAAGCTTTTTTTTTCTTTTCGTTTTTCTCTCAACTTTCTCTCGCGCTCACCATCTATATATAAAACTCTTTGCTCCAATGGGTCTCTAGGTCCAAAAACAATACTTTAAACATAAATTAAAAATAAAGAAAAAAAAAAAACAAAAATTTTGCTTACAAAAAAATGGGTGGCTACTAGGAATTTGACGTGAGGTTCAAGAAATTACGAGTTGCTGATAAAAACGTGTTTTTTTTTTGTCTCTCTGTCTTTCATTTTCTTGCTTTGGGGTTTGCATTTGTGTGTGTTTTGCTGTTTTGTGTTGTTGTTGTTGGATGGATAGAAGGATGATTTGGCAGTGATCTCCTTATAATTGTTTAATCAGTCTGATTTACTTCTACTGGCAAATCATCCTTCTATCCATCCATTCCGTTGCGATCACCTGGACACCGCTTACAGCTCATCCTTGAGATCGTCACCGGCCTCGCCGCCCTCTGGTGGTGGTACACCGCCGGTGCCCTGGTAGAGCTTGGCGATGACGGGCTGGACGATGGCCTCCAGATCCTTCTTCTGCTTCTTGTACTCCTCGGGATCGGCATCGGGGTTCTGTTCGAGCCATTTGATGGACTCATCGATGGCCGATTCCAGTTTGGTCTTCTCGTCCTCGCTAAGCTTGGCGCCGAGCTTCTCCTTGTCACCGATCTGATTCTTTAGACTGTACGCATACGATTCCAGCTCGTTGCGCGACTCGACGCGCTCTTTCAGCTTCTTGTCCTCATCGGCGAACTTCTCGGCATCGTGGATCATTCGATCGATATCCTCGGGTGTCAAACGGTTCTGATCGTTGGTGATCACAATTTTCTCCTTGTTGCCGGTGCCCTTGTCCTCAGCGCTGACCTGCAGAATGCCGTTGGCGTCAATCTCAAACGAGACCTCGATCTGGGGAATGCCACGTGGTGCTGGTGGAATGCCGGTCAAATCGAATTTGCCCAATAGATGGTTGTCCTTGGTCATGGGACGCTCGCCCTCGTAGACCTGGATGGTGACAGTGTGCTGATTATCGGAGGCCGTCGAGAAGACCTGCGATTTCTTGGTGGGAATGACAGTGTTGCGTGGAATCAGTTTGGTCATCACACCGCCGACAGTCTCAATGCCCATGGTCAGTGGATTGACATCGAGCAGGACGATGGCATCGGTGTCCTGTTCACCGGATAGAACGCCAGCCTGGACGGCAGCACCGTAGGCGACGGCCTCATCGGGGTTGATGCCACGCGATGGTTCCTTGCCGCCGAAGAAGTCCTTGACCAATTGCTGTACCTTGGGAATGCGAGTGGAGCCACCGACCAGCACAATCTCATGGACATCCTTCTTGTTCATGTCGGCATCCTCGAGCACCTTCTGCACCGGCTTCAGGGTCGAACGGAACAGATCCAGATTGAGCTCCTCGAACTTGGCACGGGTCAGCGTCTCCGAGAAGTCATCGCCCTCAAAGAAGGACTCGATTTCGATGCGCACCTGATGCGAACCGGACAGGGCACGCTTGGCCTTCTCAACTTCACGACGCAGCTTCTGCACGGCACGGTTGTCCTTGCGAATGTCCTTGCCCTTCTTCTTCTTGTACAGTTTGATGAAATGATCCATCACACGCTGATCGAAATCTTCGCCACCCAAGTGAGTGTCGCCATTGGTGGCAACCACTTCGAAAACACCATTGTCAATGGTCAGCAGGGAGACATCGAATGTGCCGCCGCCCAAATCGAAGACCAGCACATTCTTCTCACCCTCCTTCTTGTCCAGGCCATAGGCAATGGCAGCCGCTGTCGGTTCGTTGATAATGCGCATCACCTGGAGACCGGCAATGACGCCCGCATCCTTTGTCGCCTGGCGCTGGGCATCGTTGAAATAGGCCGGCACCGTGACCACAGCGTGTGTAACCTTTTTGCCCAGATAGGCTTCGGCTGTTTCCTTCATCTTGCCGAGAACCATAGCGGAGATCTCCTCGGGCGCAAAGATCTTGGCGCCTTGGGATGTATCGACGCTAATGTGCGGCTTTGAGTTCTTCTCGACCACTTTGAAGGGGAAGAATTTGATATCGTGCTGAACATTTGTATCGGACCATTCGCGTCCAATCAAACGCTTCGCATCGAAGACGGTATTCTCTGGATTTGTGGTCAATTGATTTTTGGCAGCATCGCCGATCAGACGCTCGCCATCGGCTGTGAATGCCACATAGGAGGGCGTGATTCGGTTACCCTGATCGTTGGCAATAATCTCAACGCGTCCATTTTTGTAAACGCCAACGCTATAAATGAATAATAAAAAATAAAAACGCATATTAGAATGACAATTGGATCTGGCTAATAAGATTGTCAATCCAATATGGAGTTGCGCCGATCTGGCAACGTCATATTGAAATTTTTCCCATACACACTTACCATGAATATGTTGTGCCCAGATCGATACCAATAACGGTGCCTAGCTCTTTGTCCTTCTCCTTCTTTTCCTCACCAAGTGAGAGGCCAACAAAGGCCACAACGGCCAATAATATGCACAACTTCATTGTGGGACTTTTTATATAAACTAGCTTAAATGCTTAGTCTTTTACACCAAACAAAAAACAAACTGCAACGAGAGACGAAGAAAAAGAATGATTAATAAAATGCGCGAAAGTTGAGCTTAGCTTTTGAACACGTCAACACACAACAGCAAAGAGAGCGCGAGAGAGTAGTTGAGCACAGGCCTAAAAAAAAAAAAACCGAAAAATCGCTGACGTTGACGCAGTCAACAGGTAATACCGTTAAGTGTGCTACTTTTGATAAACATTGAAAGCGGCGACCTCAAAAATATGTCAGGTTTGTCCACAATAAAGGTAAACCAACACACGCACGCACAAAAATTACCTAAAGCTAGGAACTGCAAGCGCAACACGTCTGGATCAGCGGCTAACCGTTTAACAACTGTTAATGCTGCTGCTGCTCAGCTCAGCTCGCCGACATTGACCGACGCCGACGCTGCTCTGTCAACGTTGCCATAGAATTTTTGTATACGTGGTAACATTTTTCTGGTTTGTTCTTTCTGCTACCTTTTCATGCACTGCCTCTCACACAGAGACGCTCTCTCTCTCTGTGTCGCCCGTCTGCTCTCTCCCTCTCTCTATCTCCCGAAATCAGTTGCCGGCCACACACACACACACATACGCGTGCGAGAAAAGACAAAAAAAAAACTGGTTTTTTCTTTTGCTTGACGCTCTTTTACTGGTACTTTATAGAAATTTCTTATTTAGTCATCTTCGCCGCGTTTTTTTTACATTCAATGAGCAACAACAACGAAAACTACAACTACAATTGCAAATAATTCACTCACTCCCTCGTGTGGTGAAAGTTTGGCTGGGGCGAGGGGGCGTCACCGAACGCCATTAAATTTGCACAGCTGTTAGTTCTTTTTGTTTTACTTACAAATTCTTTGGCCTTTTGCTCGTGTGCAATGGAAAGCCACTTAATCGTACTTGTATTGTCTTCTGACGTGTACTTTTGTGTGGCTACTGAGTATAATAACGTTGGCAGCTTGGGGAGTCTGTTTTAATTTTTTTAAATGACGTGTACAAAGCTGATTGAATGCCAGAGTTGCACACAAATACGAATACAAACAGGAATGCACGCAGCAGACAACGATAAGCGCAGGCGCGTATCTTTGTGTCAGTGCTTGTCATATATTTAAATTCGAGTACGAAGTTGTTTGATATTGCGATTATTAAACGCAATGTTTAAATCAAGTGTGTTGCCATGCTGCACTGCGGCAATGCTGATAAAGCACAATATTAAGCAAGGCGAGTGTGGCCAGTCTTTGAATAACAGCGAAAACCACTAAAATTCGACATTAAATGCCAAGTCCCGCTGCCGGCCGGCCAACACGAAGTGAATGAACTTTGTTGCTAATTGTTAATAACCAATTCTATGCAAATTTGTTGCTATTGGCCATTAATATACATAAGTCTGGACAGATTATGTTAAATACACACGCCGCGGCCAACAGGGGCTACACGTCACACAAATTGAGGTCACACTTGTCGTGGCGTAGTAAAATTGTCCGCACAAGTTATGAGCATTAAAGACGATGCCAAATGCCATATTTACGTATTATTGGCAGGACGTGTGCCTGGGCATGCCATTTAAAAAACGTAAAAGACTAAGATTTTTTGGACCACATTGCCAACATGGCGACCCTACATGTGCACTGAGTTCAGCAAGTGTCTTGCATCCAATTTCCTTTGAATTTGACTGTGATTAGTATGAAAACTAGTGTGCTATTGTCGCCAGCTGATATTTAGATGTAACTTACACTTGAAACTTGGCTTTTCTAATTATATTTAGAGCTTACTTTTTTCTTAAATTTTCTCTCTTGACGTTTGAAACAGAACTGAAAGAATATTGCCGATTACTGCTGCTCTGTCGCCGGTACACACACATACACATACAGCGCCGCGCAGAGTACACGTCAGTGTTAGCTTGACGGCAGTGTTGCAAAACCCCCGAACTTAAAAACTAATCGATTGTTGGTGCTTTTAAAACCGATTTTTAAATACTTACTTTTACTAACTAAAACTAAATTGAGCGCTTATAAAAAATACACTATATGTTTATAGGTATTTTGTCACTTTGCTGCGTTCTTTTTGACTTGTTTAGTCTTTGTTGTCTTTTTTGGCTTGGATTGATAAATTAATTTTTGTACACGGTTTCAGTCACAGTTTTTGTATATATGTTAAAAAAAATAAATATTTCACTTATTGTTGATCGCACGTCGTATGTATAATATACATATATTCCAATATTATTGCGTTTTTCTCTTTACCGATCTGTTACTTCTTTGCTGTCTATTTTGAAACTGTTGTCCGCTCTCTGCAATGCCGAGCTATTTATTCAACGGCTTTGTTTACGCTCTGACGTGTCGACCACGTCAGCGTCTGGTGCAATTCTGATTGGCGTGTCGTGGTGCTGACCGGCACATCTGATTGGCCCACACTGGAAAGTTCGCGCACATGGGCGAAAAGAGAGAGAGAGAGAGAGCGAGTAAGAGAGAGCTTGCCAAAAGCTTTGTTTTGTTTGGTGCGATTTCAAACATATTTTCGTCATCATTGCCAAGTCAAGGCTGTGCCCTCTCACTCTCTTCCTCCCTTGGTGCTTGGCTTGGTGCATGCTGACGCTGAAATTTTTGTTTCTTTGATGAAAATAAATAATACACGCAACATTTATGAAATTTTTGGCAAACAATGACGTGTACGTAGAAATTTGGATGGCTTAGCAGTACATAACAAGAGATTTCCAGCATATTCTCGAGTTGCATTGTTTTTGAAATATATGTTGTGCAACACTGTTGCACTGTTGTACCGTCATTTTTGGAGTGTGCAGAGGATATTATTTATTTATGTATATTATTATATACTGAGCAGTATCAATAGCCAAGTCGATGAACAAATAGTCTCTCAGATAAATATTTATCTTTTTCAAACTAGTATATTATAATATACTTACCTCAAAATTGGTTGGATCGGCCCATCATATAAAGCTATAAATACTTCGACTATATGCTCGTAAATGTATACGAGCGTTAGATAAAGTGAATACGGCCAGTTTTAGATATACCAAAATGCTATAGAAATAAAACGCCCATTTTTTATTTTTTGATTTAGTTTTATGACTTTTGTAATGACACAATCGATATCAATATTTTTTCATTTTTGTTTTTTTTTTTTTGTTTTCATAACAATAATAGCATTTAATAATCATTATTGACATTTCCAACATACAGTTAAATTTCCCAAAGTTGTACCCAACATTTTGTGCAATTTGTCAATTTATTATTAACAATTGTATGTTTACTTATGCATCTGACTAAAAAAAAAAAATAGTATATGGGGAGGGAAATTCGCTAAGCTTCTGGCATAAGATTGATCAAGTAAAACTCTGTCTGGCAAATTTCAGCTTGCAATATTTTTGTATATATACGTAAATATTTTCTTTTTTATGTACGTCAATATTTTACTATTAATCTTAAGGAGCGAAAGGCAATCGGGCCAAAGTTGTACCACACAAAATGTTTTTTTTTTTTTTGCCTGCCAATAAACATTGCATTGCATAACATAAATTATAAAATGAAATGATTTATATGGCATTTTGTTTACAAATAGTACAATGGGGATTATTTTTGTTCCATAATAAAAATTGTAGGCATGATGATATTCCCAAAAAGTCAGCTCGTAAAGGTATATAAATATTTAAATATTACATTTGTTTTTTGGTTTTTTAAAAGCTAAATTTGGTCAATAAAGTTGAGCTAATCTCATTCAAAAAGTTTCTTCTTTTTTTTTGCTAAAAAAAAAGACTAGTACATAAATAATGATGAAAAAAACAAGAGAGCAAAATAAACAAAAACCTGAGCAAAAAAACTAAAAGCACATCGAAAAGATACGTTAACAGTTATCCGAGTATAGTTAAGATAAAGTTTACGTTTACAATTGTGCACAACAAATTTGCATAAAAATGTTTGCATATAGAACTTTTTTGTTTTGAAACTTTAACTTTAATTTAAATGTGGTAAATTGTTATTTTTGTTTTTTGGATGTTTTTGTTTTGTTTTGTTTTGTTTTGTTTTTTTTTTTTTTTTGGTGTATTTAAATAACATTTTGAAACACTGAGTTGCCATAAAATGGTTGTTGTTGTTGTTGTTGGTACAGTTGTTGCTGATGTTGTTGGTCCGAAACAATTGGTAACTAGATGCTGTACTCATTGACTGGCTGGCTTTGTAAATAGTTATAGTAAATATATATAGTTAATAGATACACAGGCTAGTTAACAATATCAACAAATGGGCGTGCCTATGCCTGCATTCTTAGTTTAGCTTGGTTGTGTGTGTGTGTGTGTGTGTGTGTGTGTGTGTGTGTGTTTTTCTGTGCGTAAGACGCTGGACATTGCCTCTCATATCTCTCTCACTTTCTCTTTTCCTCTTTTTCTCTGTGTCTCTTTATCTATATATCATGCTGCCTCTCTCCTCTCTCTCCCTTGCTTCAACATCTATCATTACTCGTGCCGCACGCCGCATATGGACAGGAACGTACTGAAATTGTGCAAACTGCACGCCGGTAGCACCGTATACACTATGGACGCCATCTCCTGGCATTTTCGCCGAAAATCGTGCAGCGCCTGCAACAGCAGATCGGTGGGCGGTGCCGCATTCACCTGGTAGAATATCTTCAAATGTATCGCTGGCAATGTTGTATTGGCAGCCGTTGCTGCTGTCTGTTGATCGCCGGCGCCACCCGGCTGGGGCTGCTGCTGGGGCAGTGTCATTTGGTCTGCGGGCGTGGCAGTGCTATTTGCTGTCTGCTCATCAGTTTCGCGCTGTTGTTGTTGTTGTTGTTGTTGTTGCTGCTGTTGCTGCTGCTGCTGCTGGCGCTTGGCAAGGGGATAATCCTTGAGCAGTCGATTCACAATATATGTGAGTATTTCGTCCAGATGCTCGGCACTGAGACTTTGCGCCAAACGGCAATGATTGCCCAGCACATCGTCACTCAGCTGGGTCAGCTGTGTGGTGGACGAGGCCAATCCGGTGGCCACATAGCAAACAATTGCCGCACAATTGTTCTCATAGTTCCAGCGACGACGTATCGAAATTGTATAATCGCTAACCGAACAGCCCGTTTCCTCATCTGCAAGCACAAAACGCAAATCAATTCAGTTTACGTTCAGGCCAGTTCACTTGCCAATTCACTTACAGTCGAAACGATCGTTATGCGTATGCGCCCACACCTGCCATTCGACGAGGGCGTCGCGTGGCAGCGCCGGCAGCACAATATAATCCATGATCGCATTTGTGGTGCGACGCTCCCACTGGCGTCGCGCCTCGCCAATGAATGCCGGATGGGTGACAAAGCAAATTCCATGGACAACATCCCGCAGCTGGCCCTGGGCATTCATCGCCTTGGCGATCCGACTAATGTGACGCAACGTGAGCTTGCATTGCGGCCGTATTCCGCCCTCGATAATTGTCATGCTGCCCGGCACGAGTGCAATTTGACCCGAGATATAGGTTATGTCGCCAATCTACAAAAAATTGATTCTATTAATTACAGTTAACTCGAACAACAACACAAAATAGGCATCTTTGTTGTGCCCACATAACTGCGAGATATTTATATACTTGATCACACAATGCTTTTCACCAATTGTTTCTAGGGAAAGTAAATTATATAGTGATCAGTTTTGTAAAGACATATATAAAACATTGTCAAGTTTAGTTTGGATATTTAGAAAACATTTTCTTAGAAGAACTTAATTTCTGACTTATTGTTGATATGGTAAAGTTTATACGATATAGTTAAAAGTTGCTCAGTTTTGGTTGAAATATCTTAAAAAATAAAAATATTTTTCAGAAACTTAATTATTGGCCGATTGTTTGTATAAAGCATTATAGTTTGCAATTAATTCCATTTTATAACTTCGGTTTTGGATAGTTTCAAAGATAAAAACATTTCTTAGACAAAACCACAGTCTTTGACCGATTTTGCCTATGAAAGCTATATTATATAGATGTCCATTATTTAAAAGATTTTGCAAATATATAAGGAGCTAAGTAAAGTTCGTTGGTACAAGTCTGGTTGAAACATCTTAAAAAACAAATTGTTTTCATACAACTTAATTTTTGACCCCGAGTTCTTATAGAAGCTATATAATGGATAAGTCTAATACTGATGTCGGACAGACCAAAGTTTCAACAACTTTTGAAACTTTACAATCTGACGATGCTTTCTACTCATAACCATTGCAAGGGAATACAAATTGTGGCCTAAAAAGGGGTCTCTCTCTCTCTCTCTCTGTTTCTCAATCTCTCACCCGGGTTGACTGGCTGTAGGGGCCAATATTGGCTGGCGCCCAGTGGGAAATGCCCTGGACATGCATCGTGTTGCGTCGGCCATTGAGGAGCTGCTGCGTCTCCTCGCTGTCGTCGCCGCTGTGCGTGGCTGGTGCACGGTACGCAATGGCCTCCATAATCACATGACAATCATCGGGCAGGGGACACTCGACGCAGACGCGCGTGGGCGGATTATGAAAGCCAAACGCTTGTAAATAGATGTTATTGAGAGCTGGATACTCGGCAATGGAGCGCACATAGAGCGTGGTGAAGCACAAATCCTGCAGCTCATACCCATGGCCAGAGCAAAGGTCGCGCAGTGTATCCAATGCCTGCTGCATGCCCTGCTCCATGTTGGAGGCGCAACCTAAAACCGAAAACGGATAAAATGAGTGAATTTGCAGGGTATTTAAATGAAGAGAGGCAAACAAATTTAGATGGATTTTTGTGTTTTGTGGTTACCCTGTATGCCCGCCAGCCACATCCAGCCCTTGGCATTGATGGCCGCTTTGGCCTGGTTGGCAAGTGGACGAAATTCGCGTTCGTATTTCATTGGACTGGGCGGCTGTGTTAAGCCCATTGCCATCGTCGCCGTCGCCGCATTATTGTTGCACTGTGTGGTGCTCAGCCCAAGCGAGGAGATGGCCAGCGACAGCGAGCCGCATACGGCGGCCGTGCTGCTGCCCAATGGATGGTTGCTGCCAAAGCCGCAACAGCTGTTCGCCTGCAATGCGCCACCGGTGGCGCCCAGTGCCAATGCCGATGCAGATGTCGCTTGATTCGCATTGGCCAGCAGCAGTAGCGAGGCGCTGCCCGTTATCGAGCTGGCCGTCGGTATGGGCTCGTCGACGCTGGCGCTCTTCGTTACAATGGGTATCGGCGAGGACGATGATGTGGCCAAATGACGTCCAAACGAATTGCTGCGCGATATTAGCTCATTCTGGCTAAGCGATTCACGCAAACGGGTCTCCTTCTCAATCAGCTCCAGTTCCGTTTCGCTAAAGTCCGGATCGCTCAGATCACTGTACGTCGACTCGTTGAGATCGCTAATATAATCGAGTGATTTTTTAACAAACACCACATCGCCACCAGCATTTGGCTCCTTTGGCTGCAGCGTTAGCTTCGTAAAATTAATATAGCCAACCGGGCAAATGGGATCGGCGCTGCTAATTATCGTCTGTATATCCTCAACGACAATCCGCTGCTTGAACAGCGGACAATCGAGGGTGAACGTCTCGTATTCGCCACCCTCGCCGCACACGTTCAAGCCGTACTTGTCGCGCATCTTTAACAGATGCGTTTGCATCTCCCGCAACGATTTGCCCAAATGACGATCCGGCACCAGGCCCAAGGCAGCGACCTTTTCATTTATAAACATATATTTAATTAAAGAAAACTCAGCTTTGTTAAACAGTTGGCTCACCTTGATGATAATGGCATGCACCTGACAGTCGATCATCTCCTGCAGCAGTTCAGTCTGATCTCTCCTCCACAAATAGGCCAAGGATATCAGGTTGAGGCGGCTGCACACGTTCTCCACGCGTACACGCTGATAGTCTGACAAAATGGCACCAACAGCCACCGCCTCCACATTTAGTTCGTGCTGCAACAAAAAATATAGTGCATCAAATAAATATATATAACTCTTATTTGTTTGTATTGTGTTCTTTGAATTGGTGTAACAACTTTTTATATATTAGTGAAGGTTCTGCTGAGTATTCTATACCGAAGATCTGCGCTATTAAACATGATTGAGTCGATATTTTATTACTATATTGCATAAAAACAAAATGGGCATGCAACAAAATTTGGCCTTTCAATTCTTAATGGACTCGAAAATTTGACAAACGACCAACTTGAATTAATTTATGTATATTATATACATTTTTTTTTTGGCAAACTTATCAAAGATGAGAACTGACTCATTTCGTCTTAGGGTAATTTGGCTATCGCCCATCTTCAAATTCAAAAAGTTTTCCCATCGAAAATGCAAAGCATGGAAATCTAATCAATATTCGCAATAGTTCACGTGCTAGTTGGCATTTTTGATAAGATTACAATTAGACGTTTTGAAACTAATTTCCGCAATTATACAGTTTTTTTTTTAAACTATTTTTATTTTGCTCGTTCAAGGACTTTTTTAAAAGGCAATCATAATAACGAGAAGATGAGCTCATGTTATAAGACTCGCAGATATTCTGTAAATATAAAACTGATTGTGCTAATAATTTTTTGGTTTTTTACCTAAAAACTTTTATATATATATTTTTTAAAAATATATTAGGCATTTTTATTATTTCATTTTGTATCACCTTTTATTATTATTTATATTTATTTGCTTTCTAAGATTTCTTGCTTTTTGCTGGAAACTTTCCCCTGGCAAGGGATTTTTTTCAAGAGATTTGTTGATGCCTATATTAAACCTTGCATATACCTAGACATAGGACACAGCTGTTGACATATAGTATATATAGTAAGCGTCATTATTAATGTCATTCGTAGCTGTTTGCATCGATAATCGACAATCTCTTCAGCATTAATCTTTTATACAAAACAAAACAAAACATATGCCTTATGGAGTTGGGACTCACCTTGCACGTCTCCAGCAAACTGTAAAGATCCTCGACTTCATCATCATCGGTGGGCACATATTGTTTGCCGGTCTGTGTGCTTTTGCCCTTCGTCTCGCGCCGATATAATGGCAGCCCCATTGCGCTGGCGAGTATTTCAATGCCCATATGGCCGACTGTCTGGTACATGAAGCTATCCAGCTCATCTGATGTCCGTCAAATCGCCACATGAGACGCATGCAAAAAACCATATATAAATATGAATTGCTTGGAATTGTGCTTTTTGTAAATGTTACCTCTATCCTTGGGATGCAAATTGGCCAGTGCGACAATTTCATGACCCTCGGCGACGCACTGCATCATATTGTAGCAGCTATCCTTGCCGCCACTTACCATTGCCACCACGCGCATTTTGATTAGCTGTGTGTGTGTGTGTGTTTGTGTGAGTGCTGGGGTTGGNGGGTGGGGGGGGTATTATATATATTTATATAGGTGTGTGGGTGTTAGTGTTATTTGTTTTTTTGGTTTGTGCTGCTCGATTTAGCTGAAGTGTGCGCTCATTTGGTCTGCTTGTTGACTAGACTTGTTTACATTAAAGAACGTGGCTTCTTCTATTAACACAGGGCGGCTGTTGTTGTTGGGTTGCTGTTCAATTGTCAACTGTAAATAGCAAAGCATAAGGACAGTTCATTAGTGGTTTGCTTGTGGTTGTTGTTGTTGTTGCTGCCGCTGCGGCTGCTGTTATGTTAAAAGCTCTCTCAGGTGGCTGTGGAATCTAATTAAGGCCCAACATAATCAAAGGCTAGTGTTGCCACCTAATTCACTTTGTGAATAAAAAATCTAATTGGATTCTTTTCCTTTGTTTATTATGAGTAGTACGCCCAGGATGCTGTTACTTTGATTATAATTGGCAAAAGTCGGCCAAGCTAAATGATTGCGCGAAGGTCACATACACACACTCACACCAACTTGCGTACATATAGAAACGCATATGTAGAAATGTACATTTTATACACATACACACATCTTCTTTTTGTATTACTGGCGCCGCTTGTATCACTGCTGACCTAATTATACAATTTTTCTATGCTTTCTCTATATGTGCAAAAATGCATGATATTGTTTAATATTTACCCGACCCGCTGCTGGCCGTGTGCGACTTTATGGAATTCGCACACTTGTATATTATGTTATATGTTAGAGATGGGTGATAGTTTAACACACATCTCTTAACAGTTGCGTTGCACAGCAGCGATGAGAAATCACAGTCACTTCTAAGTTATATATTTTCATATGAGTTTAGAAGTAAAATGAGCTTTTGATTTGTTTAATAGACTACTTGGACAAACCTAGGTATTTTCTTCCAAGTAATTAAGGTACATGAAACCAAAAACTTTGAAGGCGCCCATGCTGAGCACTGTGACAAATCACGAGGCATATTCAGTGACGAAACTTATCATGTGTTCAGTCACTGTACTGCTCATTTCTAATGTTAGCTTGCCGTTATGTTAAATTGGCTGGGAATTGTTAGGTGAAAGAACATGAATAGCACCCAATAATTTACCTTTCTGCCCCAGTCAAATAAAAAGCTCTAAAATTCAATTTAATTTAGGTCAAAAAAAACACTGGCTAACTCAAATGTTTGGCTTTCGATGAGCATTTTTGCGCTCGTGCTGAGCATTTTGCGCTTACGCCTCTGCAATGTAGCATGTGCTGTAAACCTCACGATATGCTTCTACACTTTAACATTCTCATTAATTTTGAAAGACACCAGTAATGTTTATTCTTTCGCAATTTCGTCACTCAAAATTTGTCCTGCATAAGCATTAGGCAGTAGTTATTTTACCGATATGAACAAAATTTTTAACTACTTTTAAATGATCAAAAACGGAATGCACACATTGCTTACATAAACAAAAAATAAAAACAATAGCCAAATAAAGAGTGCGTCAACAAAAGGGGAAGCAAGAGCAACAACAATAGCAATCAGTAAGGCAAAAATGGAGCTCATACCGCAAAGTCTACAATACAATTTGACGCATTACCACCAACGCTATAACTGGGACTGTGGCCTTTCCTGCATACTGATGATATTGTCTACCACGAATCGCACAATGTTTCTTGAGAACTTCGAGACCATCAGAAAGGAGGAGGGTTTCGGGTATAGTACATGGACAATTGATCTGTGCTACTTGCTTCACCGCTTTCACGTGCGCCACGAATACTTCACGCAGATGATTGGCGTCGATCCCAGTTATAAGCGGCACATGTATTATAGGCGCATCATCGACAAGGACGAACGTCGCGTAGTCAGTCGCTTTGCGGAGGCCAAGGCCAAAGGACTGCACGTCGAAGAGCGCACAGTGGATATTAATATGATTGTTAAACACTTGGCACACCATGGACCCATTATAGTACTCACAAATGCATCGCTGCTTTCCTGCGAGGTATGCCGCAGAACAGCGAACGAGAAGTCCAGGTGAGCTACGTTATGTTACGTGACGTTACGTTACTTTTGAGATCTATGCACGGGTACACAGCAAATGACAGACAATTGATAAACATGTAGATTGCTTCAAGGTCAAGTCTAGTGCAATCAATTTTGCTGGGAATAGGTAATAGAAATATTTACACGAGTGCGAGTTCTGAAGGTTACACCAAAAGCATTTTTTTTATGCGGTGGGGGTAAAAAAAAAGCGATTTAAGAGTATGCATCACAAAATCGGGTTTCTTGTTTTCAGTGCAGTGGCTTGCGTTTAATATTACTAATTATAAATAATATTTAGTAGAAATCAAACTGTTCTGTGCCAAATTAGTTTGCACATTTTAATAGTTAAACTTCTTTCACAATGCCGACCACGATTGAGAGTGCACAAGGAACAGTTCCGTTATTTGGCTGTGAAACAAAAGAGGGCGATTGAAGAGAGTTTTGAGATCAAAACATCTTATAAAACAATAAATAGGGATTTTATCTGATTAATTCTATGGCAGCTATATGATATAATGGTCCGATTTGGACAAATTTAATATCGGTGCTGTGTACCCTAATAATACGTATCTTTGGCAAATTTCATTAATGCAGCTAGCCTACTTTTATCGCTGTACCATTTTTATTTATTTCGTTACCCTCGATATAGTGACGTCACAAAGAACTCAGAATTCTACATAACCTGTTGCTATCTCAATCGTGAATGGCAACTTGTGGCTCTCTCAATTGTGACTCAATAGTAGCTCTCTCTCTCTCTCTCTCAAAAGTAGCAAGTGACTCTTGCTTTTTATCGATAACTTTGTTGCATTGACACAATCGAAAATATGTGCTGCCAACTCGTTGGCCAAATTTCACTGTTAAGCAGCGCCATGTCTTTGTTTTATACTCGTGCGGAGTTTTTTATTTAAGTTATACTGACCTGGCATATGGCTTACATTTTGCTTATTGTCAAGTTGTTTCCATCTATTTTGTTTGTCCAAAACACGGCGGCTATCAAAAGGTTTGCCGGACACTATGTGGTGCTATGTGGCTATGATATAGCCTTGCAAAGGTTGTTCTATCACAATCCGGAGGTTCGTGACGGACGTAAGTATCGGAAATGTATCGATAAGTTTAGCCAACTAATTGTTCATCGATTGCAGATATTTGCCGATGTCCGTCGGGGTCAATGGAAAATGCGCGCAAGGCCTATGGCACCGATCAGGATATTATTTTTATTTTTAAGGAGAAAAAATAGATTTGAGGAGGATCAAATGATACCAAGATCGAGGCCATTGTACCTGCCCAGCAGTTTCCATAGTTGTTATTGTTTTATGGATCTGCGCCTATGTGATATTTACTTGTAGTAGAAATTGGAGCTGCTTGGCCTGGGTGTTCCATCTATTGAAAGTACCTAAAAATCATGTTAATTATCCATTTTCATACTAAATGATATATTATTGTTTTCCATTAACTCGAAAGTTTTCTATGTTATGTTTTAGTTTTACAAATGACCACATTTATTTATTAGTTTATTATTATTTAGTTTATTTAAGTTGGTCCCCATTCAAAAACAACAACAATTTATATTTAATAAATACGCAAAACACTTGCTATATGACATTATCGCATTTAAACAAAGACAAATATTAAAGATCTATGCTGTTTAGATACATATTTAGAACCGTTTGATTTGTGTTTTTTAAATCAATATTTAAATAATTTAAAGATAATAGCTTTAAAGGCCTAACAAATCAGTATTTAGTATGTGTATGATGCTGAATCGGAATTAAAAATTGCTTTATATGCTGGCAAATATAAAAACTATTTATTTTTATCCTATAAAGTTGTTGTACGTTGTTTTTGTCGACATATGAAAGATACAAAAATTTTTAAATTGTCATATTAACCAATTTTTTGTTTATAACATTAATAAGTAGACAAAAATTAAAAATAAAAGTTAAAAATTGTAATTATTTTTTGAGCACATTAAAAATACCAAGCGGTTAGCATAATTTTTGTAATTTTTAAGCAACGAAATATGCAATTTAATCTTAAATATTAAAATACCCAAATATTTGCCAGAGTTTATTTGGTTTTATGCCATTGTACGCTTAAAAAATAGTATATTATATAAATATATGTATAAAAAAAAGTTGATATTTATTGTATTTTGAATATTACTGATACTGTCCAGACGGAGTTTCTTCGCGGTTCTCATAGTGGAGCTGCTTGGTTAGAAGCTGCAGCTTAATGTGAGGCGCCTCCACAGGCAAAATGATTTCGCCGTCATCGTTTGTATATTTGGCGTACAACTGCTCGGAGAATGCCTGAAAGCCTTGGGAGCAGAGTATCTTCTGGGAGAAAATGCCGGTGGCATCGGCTTTAAGCAATTGATAGCCGTATTTACGGGCCACCTGCTCGGCCCGTCGCACCAGCTCCTTGGCAATGCCCTGGCCGCGAAAGCGTGAATCCACCGAAAGGATGCGCACATCAAAGATGCGGTCCACATCGTAGCGGGCAAATAGATCCACCTTCAGGATTTGCCTATAAAGCAGCTTGAATATCTTCTTGTAGTTGTTGTCCACGCAGTGCTTCAGCTTGTCCAGCGCCTGTTCTGTATCGCCCGGCCGCAATACCCCGTTCAGTATAACGCCGGCAATTTGGCCATGGGTGGCGCTCTCTTTGCGACCATCGACGGCCATCAGGCTGAGCTCATCCTGCAGCGTTGCCAGACTGTGGTGCTCCAGCTCTGTGTTGCCGTCGCCTTGTTGGCAAAGTCCGGCAGCGCGATTCAGCGGCTCGTCGGCAAAGAAATTCCCGCGCAGATGCTCGATCACACGCTCAAAATGCTCCGGCGTAATTAGTTTGTACTCCATCTTTGTGCGTTTGTATTTTTCAAATTGTCTAGCGATTCCAGATCTAATAATAATATTATGCTGCGAGTAAGCGAAAACTTAATGAAAAAAAAAATGTTTACCAATATGTATATATTTATTTCAGATTTATTTTTAATCGTTATATATTGAAATTGTTTGGTTGAATAATAAAATGGTAGTGAACTCTAAAATGTGTGCTACATAAACAATCATCAAAATAGTTATAGCATACTTATAGGTATAAATAGGTATATATATTTTATTAATGAAAACAATTCCTTTTTCTATTTAATCGATCAAAGTCAATTTAAACTGATTAGTGAGTTTTGCAATGAATGATCTTTATATATTTAATCAATCTTCAATCTTTAATAATTTTCTGGTTACGTACGGTGACTATGAATCGCCATATTTTACTCAAATTTCAAAATAATTTTGGCTTATTCCTCCATACAAAATATTAATGAATACCATAAATTATAATTCCAATTTAATGATTTGTAAGCGAACTTAAAAGGTCAATATAAAATATAATATGAAAAACTAATATTTTAAGGGTGAAAAACCTGAAAGCAATAAGGGCAGATATGGTAAAAAAATAAAGAAGTTTAGAAAATTCCCATTTTTGCTTACTTATTACTTATTTGTCTACTACCACTAGTGTGCGTGTGAATGCGCACTCATGCTTCAACAATTTCGATAGTATGCACTACTACATACATATCCACACCTATATACATGTCATACGCACGCTCTCACTGGCAATTTTGCTTTCATAACTCAATTACAGAGCACTCAGGACTCTCTCACCCATAGACGCATTCCAGCACGTATTGCACACACACATATACACACAAAGACACAGGCGCGTTGCTTACTCTCACTTAACTGTTGTTGGTTGTTGTTGCTGCTGCGATTACAATCGCATTATATCTCACATTTACGACGCCTAAACGACAGAGCTTCCCCGTTACATGCACGCAACTCCCCTTCCCTCTGCGCACTCCATGTCTGACATCACCTGCACTGGTACTTTTTGTCTGCCTATGTGTATTTACAGTTGTAAATCTTTGGGCATTTTTAATAATTACTCACTTTGGCGCTTCGTTGCTTTGTCAGTTGGTGTCGAATCTCTCGATTTGATTTTAAAAGTCGCGGGAGCTACGAAAAAATATGTAACCTACTTGCGGGCGCTGCGAAATGCGAACTGCGGCCGCAGCAGCAGCAGTAGCAGCAGCAGCAGCATCCCAGTTGAACTTCTGCTCCTGTACGCTGTGCGAGAAAAATGTACGCCCAGTGGCGTCTGTGCTGGGTGCGCTGCTCAACAAGTCGCTCACAGGCCACACGACCCCATGCGACGGCTGTCCATGGTAGACGACACTCTGTTAACTGCTAACAGGATGCGTACGTTTGTATGCGTGCGTGCGAGTGAGCGAGGGAGTTGCGAATGACTTTCAGCAAATAACAATAGAAATGCGAGACAAAAAGAGCGAGAGCAAGGGAGACCCCCTTAAGCTGCTTTTGTTCTAGCCTAACCCCCGTACCACCTACCTCCAACTGCTCTGCAAAGAGAAGCAAAAAGAAAAACAAAATTTGACAGTTTTGTGCGGTAGCAGCCAACAACAGCGACGCCAACTGTTGATTCACTCTCTTGTGCATGGGTGCGTATGTGTGTGTGTCTGCTTGTATGTTTGCCTGCGTGCATGTGTCACGCGAATTGTGTTCATGTGTGTGTGTAGTAAGTATGTGTGGATGTGATATAGATGTGGATGTAAATACAATTCTACACAGAGATTTTGACTTTTATATGACTTACTCAAGGACTTAACGGCAATGGGCTGTCACATTCACAATAAATATTTTCGGATAAATATTTTCCCATAAGGGAGGAAAGGACGCTTAGCTTAACTAATATTATATTGAATATACATATATTCAAGTCATGATATTATTGGTTTAGCTTAAGATTTAAAAACGTAGAAAATATCAAGGTCAAGGGTGTTTATTCAGCCTAAAAATTCGATATATAGAACATTAGTAAGTGCGTTGCAGTTGGGTGTAACCGACTGCGCAATACACGCTTATAAAATAATAAAATAAAATAATATATAAAATAATATGTATAATAATACATAACCTAAAATTTTCGAAAACTATCTTTAATATGATTATTATTTTGTAATTTGGGGAAACGAACTCTTTAGCACCATTTAGCTCTAAAATTGTGGGATATAGATTTTTGGTATTTATTTGCCCACAAGATATGTAGATTTACCGATTTTCTACGCTTACTTTTTTTTTTGGACGATCTTATTTCTTGGAGCATTACGTAGTCGTGTAATTGCGGTTTTATGGTTTGAAAATTTAAATTGTTTTAGCATTGGCTACGGTAGCGCAAAGACAATGCAGAGACTGAACCACGCCCCGAAAACAATTGTGGAGAGCCCACCAATACACAAAAAAATTTGTTATTGTTTTTAATAACTATTAACAATAGAGTGGCCATCAGTGGGCCGTGGCCACATTCAAACCATTCAAACCCAGGCTATTTAAGGCGCACACGTGTACATCGAATTTGTTGGTTTTGTTTTTATTTTTTTGGGCACATGACGGCACAAGACGCATATTCAAATTGCGTGACTCGGGCAGACCCTCTCGCCCCACCCCCCACACACATACATATACATATAGAACCTCGGTGACCTCTGTTCGGTACGTTTGGCATTTTTGTTGTTGTTGTTTTTTGTCAGTTGTGCGACCTGCAAAGTGTTGTGCGTACTGTTGGCAATCAGCATCAATTTAAATCAATTCGCTCTAACGGTTAACGCTGCGATTTGGCAGCACTGGCCTAGAGAAACGCATTTCTAAGTAGTCGTGCGTGTGTGTAATTCGTGGCTAGTAAGCTTTGGCAATGTTTGTCACCTTGTGTTCAATATTTTTTATTTAATCATAATCATAATAAGTTATATTTATTGAAAAGGTATTAGGAGCGTATTGTTTTTGTAAATTTATAGCAACGATTTTCTCCAAGTGTAAGAAAATGGCACATAAACGCTGAAATATAAATACAGTTGTAGTCCTGGTGAGCTGATGTGTAAGTTTAGTCATTGAGGCTGGGTTCACATCCGAGAATGGTGTTTGTTTTGGAAGAAGCTCAGCAAATTAATAATTAATAGGAAAAAAATTTATATAAATTAGAGAAAATTGTTTAAGGTTGTCTAATCAATCAAATTCCAAATATTGAAATCGTCGATCGTTTCTCACGCGCTCATCGCTAATGGAACGCGTCCATCGCTGACAGCAGCAGCTGAGCGACAACAGGCCCAACGGTCGCATTACTTTCTCGTCCGTCATTTTGGACGTCGGCGTCGGCGTTGACGTCGACGTTGACGCCGGGGACTGTTGCGCCGCTGTCGCTTGGCCCATTTTGTTGGCGTGCGCTTTGCTTGGCGGTTCGCGGTTCTCAATTCGCTCGGCCAAATTTTCATTTTCGTCAATTTTTTATGCTCGCGCACTCTAGTCCGTTTATTTTTGTATATTTGTCGCATATATTTAGTTAATATTTTGTTGTTGTTATTTTTAGTTTACAGTTTATGCATTCTTGTTATTGCTGTTGTTGTCCTTGTTGTTGTTTCTGTGTTTGTTTTGAACGAAAATATTGTCAAATTTTTCTGTTGCCGTCAATCAGTGCGAGAAGAAGGCAGCAGTCCTAACTGTAACTGTCAGCTCGTAACGGTTAATTGTGTAAATTGTAAATTGACAAATAAAAGCAATCAAATAACATGGCTGCCAGAGATCGTCTGCCCATATTTCCATCGCGCGGGTGAGTACACCCACACACACACACACACACACACACACACATAGATGGATTGCGCTAACTCTTGTATTTCTCGCGCAGCGCACAAACTTTGATGAAATCTCGCCTGGCGGGCGCCACCAAGGGCCATGGCCTACTTAAGAAGAAGGCAGATGCTCTGCAGATGCGATTTCGCCTGATTCTGGGCAAGATCATCGAGGTGGGCAGCGGTGTCGCCAATTCTATATACTCGTTCATAAAGTGAAAATTGGCTTTGTTCAATGTCCGACCGTCCGTCTGTGCGTATGAACGCAATTTTGTTTGACGCTGTGGAAGCTAGACTCTGGAGACTAGAAATATATGCTCGTGCTAATCCGCGTCAGCTAATGTGCTGAGATTTTTTGGATACGCCCAAAAAGTCAGCAATATTCTAGCCCATTTTCGATTTTTTAAAGCAATTGTAAACGAGTATTACGTGGTCGGGTACACCCGATTTCTTAATTTAAAATGCTGCTAATTTGCTTCTGGTTTCCTCGACGTAGACGAAGATGCTGATGGGTCAGGTGATGAAGGAGGCGGCCTTCTCGCTGGCCGAGGTCAAGTTCACCACGGGCGACATCAATCAGATTGTGCTGCAGAACGTGACGCGGGCACAGATCAAGATACGCACCAAAAAGGATAATGTGGCGGGTGTGACGCTGCCGCTGTTCGAGCCCTACCAGGACGGCGTCGATACCTATGAGCTGGCCGGATTGGCGCGCGGTGGCCAGCAGCTGGCCAAGCTTAAGAAGAACTATCAGAGTGCGGTCCGTCTGCTCGTCGAGCTGGCATCGCTGCAAACGTCCTTTGTCACCCTGGACGATGTCATCAAGGTGACCAACAGGCGCGTCAATGCCATAGAGCATGGTCAGTTGTGCTGTCACCAGCCCTATATAAATATATCGTATATATCTAAAATCTAATCGCAATTTTATCTGCCTTTATAGTGATCATACCGCGCATCAATCGCACCATTGAGTATATCGTCAGTGAGCTGGATGAATTGGAGCGCGAGGAGTTTTATCGTTTGAAGAAGATACAGGATAAGAAGCGCGAGGCGCGCAAATCTGCGGATCGTAGGCGCGAGGAGCTGCGTCGCCAGGGCTGTCAAGTGTCCACCAGCGAGGAGGCCCAGAATATACTCGAATGTGAGGGCGATGAGGATCTGTTGTTCTAGGACCACCAACGCAGCCTAATAGCTACAAAATTTCCACACCACCCCACCCCACCACACACACACACACACACACTACCTCAATCCAAATAATGTGACGCTTCTCATAAGTCTTCTGTATTTTCATGTCATTCGCTTTTGTGCTCCAATTCGTGCTAGTTCTGGTTCCGCGACTGGTTCGCAATTGTTGGATTAATTTTTTTGTTGCAAATTTTTGATTACGCACTGTTTGTAGTTGTAGTTGTTGCTGTTTGTAGCTAATGAAATCATGTACACGTATTTGAATATGAATTTGTATTTGTATTAATTTTATTATTATTCTCATACTCGTTATTGTGTGTGCCTTTTGTGTCCGCTGCTGCTGCTGTTGTTGTTGTTAATTTGCTAAATTTCGTTTGACATTTTTTGATTGTGCAAAAAAAAAAAAAAATAACTATTCGACGAGCCATAAAAGTGTCTCATTTAGATGCTGTTAGTCGCAAATTGGCCTTCAAGCATCATCGATATGGCCCACAAATGGCTCCATCCCATAGCCGTGGGCACGTGCCGCGCGATCTTAACCGCAGCGCAAGGTTAATTATAGTAAAAATAGTATAAATATGTAAAAAAAAAGAGAAAAGAAATATCTGTGGCAACGATCATCTTTCAACTGGGTTCTTGATCTCGTTCTTGTTCCGTGAACTTGAACTTAATTTGCATTAATAAAAAGACGAGGCATACAGATATATATATACACATATATAAAATCATCATGTTTATTCAAATACCATTTTGTTTTGCTTAATAGTAATAGTTTGCCATTGACCACTGTGTTTCTGCTCTTTTTTTCATCTAATACATATATATTTTTTTTGATTCTTATAGTTTTTGCATTTTTTTTTACTTTTCCAAAGAGATAAGTTATTTGTGTAATTTGTGTTTTTTTTTTTAAATTCGGCTTGCTTTTTATATTAATTGTAAAGATTTAAGCTACAATTTTGCTCGAAGCATTTGCTCTAGGAAAAAGTTAAGATATGAAAAACAAAAAACAAAAAAAATGGAAACGTTCCATTTGTACGCGGGGTAAATGGGGCTTTCAAGTGACCATTCTAAATGGTTCTGAAGTTGCAAAATGCGCATGGATTTTAATACCTTATGAATGTAGCTCTTCTTTATTTGTATACCAAGTACTTTGCATTTTGTACTCTCTAAATATACTTATATAGATATATATAAATATGTATATATATATTTTTATATATGTATGCATGCATGTAGACGGTGTTTCACGGGGCTTTTTTTTTATGAAAATTGACTAAAGCCTTTCTATAAGCTAATTGTAATTGATTTTTAAAAATAATTTTAACTGGTTCCGAAAAACATTTCAAATTAACTGAAAAATGGCAGCAGACACGAGCTGGTCAACTGAACGATAAAATCTTAGGAAAGGGAGCGCGAGCATAGCTGCCTGCGCAGCTTAGTAAAGAGCAGAGAGAAGAGATGGATCACTTTTACTCAAAATAGAGAGAACGATGCGTTTGCAAATACAAAATGAAAACACAATTTACAGTTGTCTCAGTTGCTCTGTTGCTATTTTGTGCAGTCATTAACATTCGTGTTCTACTCAGGCAGACAAAATTGCAAGCTGTATGCGCCTCGTCTCATGAAAGCAACAACAACAGCGCCTCTTTGCTTTTGTTGCTACACCTTCATCTCATCTCATCTGTGGTCGCACTTCGCTTGAAACAAAAACGAGGACTGTGGGTAACTAAGCGCCGACGACGAACAGTTGATGTCTCCTTTCGTCATGCGCGCTGCTTTGATCTGTACTCCTCTCTTCTTTTTCTTCGTTGCTCCCCCCGCAGTTGCCCAGGAACACATCTATGCTCGCCAACGCAGACTAAAACAAAATAGAGGACACTGTTAATTGTTGTTTTTTCAGAGCGTTGTTTCTGCGTCCTATGTTAAATTAGCTTATGTTTGAATTTACTTTGCACACCAACCGCAAAAATAGCAACGGCAATAAAAGCTCGGATCAAAATTTCTCCTCCTTGCTCTTTATTACTCTATGGGCAGAACTAGAAGTGGTTGAAATACGTTTAAAATTGTATTTTCATGAAGATAACAAGACAGTTCAAAAATTGTGTGAAAAAGAATAACTTGGTGATAGCAAAGGCTACAAAAAAGTGAAGTTTACCGAATTTTCAGTGTGTGCCAACGGAACCAGTTGTTTAAGTAATATTAAAAATAAAATATATTTGAAATATTTTTGCTTTGGTAAGTAGACATTAAATTTGTTATATAATTCAAATATTAGCCCCGTGATTGTTAAAATTGAAATACATACATAGACTTCAGTCTATATGTATGTATATTTGTTCCATTTCAACTTGGTATACTGCTTAGTTTTTTTCCCTTTAATGTAAATATAATTGCACTATAAATATGTATGTAAATATGTATCTGTATTTTTTGTTGTATATGAAGAATATGTATACGTATATGTATATGTATGTAAATATGTATTTAATAGTTTTTTGGCTTAAATATATTTATTCCAAAAAAGCTGTTTATGCTTGAACATTAACATTGCACACACAACACATACAGACATAGATAAACATACATTCACAAAAAAAAAACAGTTACATAGAGTCGCATTGTACGCATTTTCTTTTACGTTTTTAGTTAACATTTTGCCTCAGTTAACGGTCGTTAATGTGACATATATATGTATATTTTTTCATGTAATTAATTTATCTATTAAGAAAAGTGCACATGTTTCAGTTAAGTTGGGCTTGTGGTGTTTAGTACAGTTGCGCGATTAGAAGCTGGACTGAACCGTACGCAAAGTGAGAGCGCCGGAGAGAGTGGGTGACAGCGGGAGAGGGAGAGACAAAGAGCAAGAGTGCTTGCATTAAGCTTTAGGCTTTTGTAGCGTTGCTGCTGCTACTGCTGCTGCTGCGGCGGCGGCGGCTATTGCGCTTGTTGTTGTTACAGCTGCAATTGCAGTTGTTGCCGCCATTGTTGTTGTTGCTGTTATTGGCGTCGCCATTGCTGTCGTCGTTGGCAACTGTGACGTCATAAATATTTGCTGCGGCACTTGAGCGCCAGGCATCACACATTTGTTCTGCAAATGACACAAGCACAAAGACGGCAAGAGGGAGTGGGGAGAGATAGAGACAGAGAAATGCAGTAAGAGGAAGAGAGAGCGGGGAATTGGCCGATAAGCGGAAGCAGCATCAAACAAAAAATGAAATTACAAAATGCCCAACCGAAAAACATTTGTATGCATATCGAATATGAAATGGGAAGAAAGACACAAGGAGCAAGAGAGAGAAAAAGAGAGAGAGAGAGAAAAAGAAAGAGAGAAAAAGAGAGGGAGAGAGTAAATGCATATAGACATTAACTTAAATGCTTTCAGTGATTTTTCTCTTTCACTTTAGTGAATATTATTATTAGAATAATTGCAAATCTTGTGCGTTCGTCGCAAGCAAAGCGCAGCAAAGAACTCTGTGATCAGATAAGTTATTAACAAATAGTTGCAATCATTAATAAAAATAATTGTAAGCAAAAATAAATAAATATGTTGTGGCAATAGGCAACGCTGCCAGTGCTGCCAATTTTTGTTTTAAATAGCTCAACAATGTGATCGAATGCTAACTCAAGCGCAAAGCAAACAAATTTAAGAGGTTCTGGCCTGTGAGTGTGCTCGACCAGCCAGATACCCTGTGCCTTTCGTACTCAAATATCTGCTTTTGACTCTAGATAATTACTCATAATTAATGTTTAAATACATTACACTATCGTAAGAATATTGTTAATGCTAGTGTGACTAGCAAATACCCTGTACATTTTTCAAAAGTGCTCTTTTTATCAATCAATACTACATGCTTTGTTTTTTGGCTTGCCCTTAATATTATTGACAACTAATTAATCTTTTTTTTTTTTTTGATAATTATCTTAAAAATCTTGCTATATATATCTTAGACACATATACATATATGAATATATATTTATTTTTTGTAACTGTCATATTAAGATTATTCATGTTTCTGAAGACTAAAAAAAAAATTTCTTTAAAATCTATATATGTTCAATCTTAAGTCAAAATATAGTTAAATTTGACTTTTATATATAAATATATGATATATATTCAAATAGTATAAAGCTTTTTGAAATAGCCTGAATTCTGTATTCGGTCACACTGATTTTCAAATTTGTAATTGAAAGTTGTATCGAGTATTTACGAATGTTGCTAAAACGACATGCTGCCATAGTTCCCAGGCATAGGTCTTGCTGTAAAGTAGAGATTATGTGATAGCCATGCTTAATTTTTGTAGAGCCTATGGAGTGATACGATTGCGATGCTATTGTGAATCGTTAGACGGTATGTAGCTCGAGCTGATAGAATGGTAAAGGTAGAGTTTTTTTTTTTTTTTTTTTTTTTGATCAGAACATGTTAGACCATGTTCAGTGTTTAAGATAGTTGCATGAGAGGTATTTATAATATGGTCTAGCTGGATATGGTATATATATCTCACAGTGTGCTGTGGGTTAGTCGGGGTGTTTTTGTTTTAAAACTAGATAAGCAGCCTTAGCAAAAATATCTAAAATAATAGAGCAGTTCAGATATGCGTTTTGAGCAATGTTCAATTGTCTAAAGCATAGATATGGGCGCATGTCATAGAAAAAATAAATACCTAAAAAAAGCTGGATTAAAAAAAAAAAATTTGAATTATTTAAAAATAAATCAATTTGGAAAGAAACCTTGTTTATGCGGTTCTAGTGTTGAATTATTTTCTTTTTTTTTTTTGTGTCAACAAATACGAAACAATTTGATTGAGTCGTGAGTGTCTCCTGACACGACACGCGCCCATCTCTAGTACATTTTGCGAGCAAGCTACAATTGTTAACTGCGTGTGTTTTGCTTTTATTTTCAAAGCTCTGTGTGCAAATAGATTAAAGTGAACAGAAAAGAAATATATAATTATAACTAAAACTAGGTGTATCGCTAGGCGCCTTAGACTCTAAAAGAAATTGGAACTAAGTGTGGGTTAGTGGGGGCGGGGTTAGGGGGGCACTACGGGACTGCTACGTCTATGGCTATAACTATAGAATTGGCCTAATGCTCTGACAACTCAAATACAACTGACTCGGGCGGTACGGATGACGTTGGCGGTACTCTCAGTACCTTTTGGCCGCGAAAGCACAGAGCGAGCATCCAGTTGGAGCCTCCGCCCGACGACTCCTTGCTCTGTATGCGCGTGGCCAATCCCGATCCGGTGGCCGGCTCTTCCCTTAGCTGGCTGATGGCCATATTTGGACTGTTGTTATTGTTCCGCTTCTGGACAAGTCTCTGGCGCTGCGGCTCATTGCGAATGACAATCGTCACGCTGCTCGATTTGCGGCAATTCAAACGTTTGTTCGGCGACGACACCCTGCACGGCAGCCAATTCAATTACAGGATATGCCAATGCCTAAAACTGTTGCATTTCACTTACCGCTTGCCACCAGGCAGCGTCTCGCCTGGTTGCTGCAGTGCATCCGTGTCCGGTCCAGTGTTATAGGCGCCCGAGTACATCGAGGCACGCTTCGGCACCCAATCCGAATGGCCACGCACCGACATCCACACGGCCACACTCTTCAGCAGCACAGTGCGCACCTGGACAAGGGAAAAGGTCTTTAAGTTTTTGTGCAGGATCTGAATATTTTTGTTTTTATTTGGATTCCCTAGCAGTGGATTTCTCAACATATTCGTTGAACACATAAAACAACATATATATCGAGTCGGAACTATCAGTCCAAAGTTCAAATTTTGTATAAAAAACTTTACTTGATTTCCCTGAGAATACCTTAAGTAAACTCAAAAACTATTGAAAACAATATCTTATCAACGTTTGACTAGAATTTTATATAGCCGCCACATAGGAACTATCTAAAACAGAGATTATGTAAGAATACGTTGTTTTGCTTAAAACATTTTTCGACGTATGTTTTTAGTTTTTCAAGGAAACCTGATGAAATTTAGCAGTATCATAAATATAGTATATATAGTCTGCAAGGGTATTTAATCTTTGGTGGGCAGAAGTCACTCACCTCTCCGTTCAGGAAACAATAGATGAGCGCTATGAAGAAACCCTGAAAAGATGTTAGAAAGTGGGTCACATAGCTCCAAACGGCGAATTTCCAGGCTGTCTGCAGGGCGGGCACCAAATGCAACAGATTCGTAATGCCCAACAGGGGGAGGAGGACAATTGCCGCGCGTACGGCCTTGCGGGTCTGCTCGATATCGCTGGCCTGGGATTGGCGCAGCTTCACCACCAGCACTCGAATAATGTTCACCAGGAAAAAGAAGTTCAGCTGCGTATCAGCCAGAGGCAAAGAAATTTTTAATATGGTCAGTTGTGTAACGGGGAAGAAAGGACTTACCAATATAACAGCCAGACGTGGCCCCTCCAGTATCCAGTAGTATGGGGTCAGATTGTAGTTCCACATGCAATCGCCCAGCGATGTGTCCATAAATATGGCCGTGCATTGCACCCAGACAAAGGTCATCAGAACGGGCATGCCCCAGCCCAGCAGCGAGAAGAATATGAGTGGAAAGCTACCCTGGAATACGGCCACAGTGACCATATTGTGCAAATAGAGTCCTTCAATGAACATCCACATAAACATTGCGGTGCGTGCGTATTCCAATAGCACATAGGATGCCTCACACAGATATGGCTGCAAGCGGATAAATAATTAAACCGCTGCTAAAAATCAAATGTGCAAACTTTTCTGATAAAAGCTCGTTCGAAAGTTTTATTTATATTTAAGCTTAAAGGGATTTGGCCAAGGTTCAACTCTTTGTTTTTTAACCTGATTGTATCGAAAGATATATCATATCTTTCGTTCTATATCTTATAAAATGTTCGCATAAGGAAGAAATCGATAACAATCTGATATTTAAGATCTAATATAATATCCCATTTTCCCATGTGGTATATCGACAGCTTACATAAATATATATTTTTCTAAATTCAGGGGTGACTTTCTGAAAGTACGGAGAAGTTATCTTTAAGATCCCAAAATACTCACCGTATTCTCGATAACCGATAGACTTGTATTGGTGGAAGCTTCCGATTTACCGCGCCGAAACTGATCTAGGTAAAGGGTCAGTCGGACAATCACCTGCAATACCATTGCGATAAACAGGTTCTTGTGTATTTTGGTGCGATTGTTGCGCAGCGATCGAAAGGCGCAAAAGATGATCAGAGATATGACCAGGGCCAGCAGGGAGATGCAAAGTCCAACAATCTCCAGGGTCCGTGTGCGCTGTGCTATGTCCATGTATATCTGCAATTGAATAATTCATGTAATCATACTTGATCAAAAAAGAGCATATTGGCTGTATCTCTCAGCTCACGTTAACATCCTCGATCTCCTGCATGAGGCGTGTGACCTCGGGCTTGTAGCACGGTCCATAGTCTGTCCAGCCCGCGGGATTTGGCTTAATACCGTTGGGTCGACTACCCCAATGGCCATCCAGCTCGCATTTCCGATTGGCAAATTCTGTTTAAGCGAAATCAAAAATTCCAGCAATTAAATTTTTCTGCAACGCCGCTTTTTGATACCCTGTACTCAACGGAGCAAAATTTTCATTTGAAAAATATATTTTTCACTTTCATAACCCAAAAACGTTTATAATAATTGTATTACCGATTGGGATCTAGGGATTGTAACGAAAACAAAGAAAAATTGCTTAGCATTTATTAAGCGAGGGTATTTTTTAGTCAAGCATTCACTGAGCCAGATTTTCTTGACTTGACGTGCTTCCATCAAGCAGTCATAATGTCGGCGCCAAAGTCAGCGTTAACGTCAGCGACAGCGTCAACGTTGCCAACGCCAGTTTGGTCTAACTGTAATTAAGTCACTCGAATCGAGGTTATGTGATTGAGACCTCCACGTGATGTCTACGGGTATAATCTACGAACGGAAATGAGGCCAGCCTAGTTGCGGCTAGTATTTTATTAATAATTAAACGTTTAATAAATGTACCTGACGTTAGCCACGAGGAAGCGGAAAGAGTGAAAGCTACCGAGAAAATTGCATAGTGCTATGGTTACGACCCAAACGGTGTATCTTCCCATTTTATGCTCACTCGACTGGAAGATACCCTGAACCCCTTTCGATATGTGGTACACAAATGCCATCAAACTTGAAATTCGGTTCAGTTTAATGCTGATTCCATTTTTTTTCATTTTGGCAATTAAAAATATAAATTTGTAATTTTGATTTGAAATTTTTCTGTTTTTAAAACCAAACATTTTTTTAACGTGGATATATTTTAATTCTGGAATCAATCTATAGGCCAAATCATGAGAAATATGCCATTAAACTTGAAATTCGGTTAACTTTTGACAAAGTTATGGGAGTATGAAACTAGGGAGCTATGGATCCTAGCGCCTTACATGTCAAAATTTTTTGTCAATTTTAGCATGATTTTTGACTAAAATTTTGACCCCCTCAGAAACACTTTTAATGTTTGTTTTTTTTTATAGTAATTTGATTAAAAATATAAATTTGCAATTTCAAATCGTAAAAATTTTTTTGAGAAAATTTGTAACATAATTTTTTTTACCAAAAAATTCAACAAAAATTTTTGTTTTGGAAATGCAAAATGGAAGCTTGAAGTTTAAGGAGCTATAAAAAAAATGCTATGAAAAAAAATTACTCATAATTTGTAAATGAATAAAAGATTGTACCAAATTGTTTATTATCGATCTTAGATGTAATTTTAGTGTCACGTATGAATACAAATTGTAACAATTGTATTTTATATAATTGGTCGTGTGAGTTCACAGCTGTTGCTTGGAAACAATCATTGTGTGGATTCAGTCTTGGCCCAGTTATCAAATTGCAATTAATTGCATTTAATTCCATTCTTTGATGGCTTATCCAATTAACATCCATTGGCGGTTGCGTGACGCCCAAACTTATATGCTTTTTAGATCTTTTATAGATTCGAATCTTGATTTAAAGTCAATTTATATTTTGTGAATTGATTTCATGATCAAATTTAAGAAAATTGTAAATTTTAATAATATTTTTTGATTTGATTTTTAGGTGTTGATTATGATTTTATCCAAGTTAAGTTTCTTAAATTCTGCTGCTTAATTTCGAATAAATTGCTATTATAAATTCTTAAAATCAATTTTCAGTTCATTCTATTTCCCGTTTCCACTATTATTGGAACTGTTCTATTATTTGTAGAAAACTAAAAACTCATGTCAAAATTCTTGACTTATTATTGCTAGTTCGCAAACTTTCATAAGACAACCAAAACTGGTTTGATAACAGTTGGGAATACATTTTGCTCAAATTGTGTTTTTATGCTCCTTTCAATTAATTTTTGAAAACATTTATTGATACAACTGGGATTTGTTCAAGTTTACTTACTGCGTGTATCGACGCCGTGGTAGCCGGCGGGGCAATTCATGCGAGCGAGGACGCCGGCTGGCGTTGGTGGCCAGCAGAGCAACGAGTCCCAAGTCCAGTTGCAATAGAGGCCTAAACACAATAGAGAACGCATTAGAAATGGAGATAGGTAGATAGATGGATCGCTGGACAGGCAAGCCATTGACAGGCTTTAATTAAATAATTAATTCAGCCCAAGGAAGCACATGCAATGTGTGTCCTGTGGCATGTGGCAAATCGAACCGAACTGCCGCTGTTGCATAAAACATTCGCTAGCCCAGTTCAATTCCAACCTACGCCCTCAAGTTTGCCAATTAAAATCAGCTTGTTCTCTTTATCGTATGTATATATATATATATATATATATTGTTCTATTGTAAAATTTGAAAGATTTTTAAATGGGATTTTCGGGGTTTCCTGAGCATTTTTTTTTTTTAGTTGCCAGGTACCTTCCGGTCGTTATTCTTTGTCGCAGGATTAGGGGTTGCTTCCGACTTTTTTACTACACACGTTGGGCTCGAGGCGTTCGCAAATATATACGGCTCTTCGAAGAAATCGGAATTCGGATTGAGTTTTTTTGCAATTTCAATAACTTTGGCTTCTTTAGCTTCTTCCGCTTTGGACGTCGTCGCGCCTGTAGACGCTTCCAAACTGGCCATGGGTCTAATTTCTTTATTGGCCTCTACGGATGTTTTGGTTTGTTGATTTTCCATAGCCGCCGTGATCTTGGGCTTCTGTGTCACTCCCAAACTGGATTTGAGTCCAATTTCTTTCTTGGCTGGATTAGATCCTTTGGTTACTTTGTGTTCGGTAGCCGCCGAGGTTGTGGGCTGCTGTGATAGTCCCAGACTGTCTTTGATACCAATTTCCTTTTTGGCTTCAATGGATCCTTTGGTTCCTGTGGGCCTCTGTGGCAATCCCAGACTGTCTTTGATTCCAATTTCTTTTTTGGCTTCACTGGATCCTTTGGTATCTTTCATTTCGGTCGTCTTTGTGGCGGTGAGCCCCTGCGGCAATCCCAGTCTGTCTTTGATACCAATTTCTTTTTTGGCTTCAATGGATCCTTTGGTTCCTGTGGGCCTCTGTGGCATTCCCAGACTGCTTTTGATTCCAATTTCTTTTTTGGCTTCAATGGATCCTTTGGTTCCTGTGGGCCTCTGTGACAGTCCCAGACTGCTTTTGATTCCAATTTCTTTTTTGGCTTCAATGGATCCTTTGGTTCCTGTGGGCCTCTGTGACAGTCCCAGACTGCCTTTGACTCCAATTTCTTTTTTGGCTTCAATGGATCCTTTGGTATCTTTCATTTCGGTCGTTTTGGTGGCTGTGAGCAGCTCTTTTAATCGAAGTTTGGCAATTTTCTCACATAAATCACTGTGACTGATTTTTGCTTCAATTTCTCTATTGGCCACATTGGCTTCTCGGGATTCTTTGGCGATCTGCGTCGAGCGATAAGCGGCCAATTTCTTGTGGAACATCTGCTTATACTCGTCCGTCATCACTTTGGCGACTCGTTGGGCCCGTGTCCCGACGGCCATCATGTAACGTCCTGCAACGTTCCTAACGACGATTGTCATCACAATTTTCAGCATTATTTTTCTTTCTTTTTTTTTTAGTTTTTTTTTTTTTTTTTTCTAATTTTGATTGCACATTGGTTCAAAGAAAACGTTTTACAAACACACAATTAAAACAAACAATTTTAATTCACGGAAAGTAAAAGATATAATAACTGATTTTTTTTTAGTTTTATTTTGGAGAGAGCGTTGCCGAAAGGTAATTGAGAATTGCCCAAGTGCCTTAGTGTAGTGTAGCATAGCACTTAGACAGTGATTACAAGGCTTGCTTTAGAATTTCAATTAAAAATAGCGGTAAGCATTTCGTATAGTTATCGATAATTGGTCGTATTATTTTGAATTCGATCACACAATATGTGGATTTACTTATCAATGTTTTTTTTGGATTCGCAGTTCATAAATATCGATATGGTATCGATGCAAAATGGTTTCGATAAATGCAGTGCGTCTCTTGTTTTTATCGAACAAGTACCCAAGAATGTTTGCATATAATTTCGATAAACTAATATTCGAATATACTTCCTCTTCACTTGTTTACACTTCTTTTTATAGATAGTTAATTACTTGTTTTGATATTTTTTTTTATCGATTATGGGCTTATTGACTGATTTGTTTAGCAACTATGAATGATCAATATAATTTTGATTCTATTTTAGTTATAGAGCTACCAAATGAATGCTAAATAGTGAGAAGAATATAATGGGTATATGGCAAATGGTCAAATACAGTCGTGTTGTATTGTTTCTCACCTGTTTGCGGTAGTGTGTAGTTGGCAAACAGGGCCGAGCAGTTATCAGAGCTGTTGGCCGTGGCGGAGAGGAATGTGCCATTCCATGCTGGGCTGGTGGGTGTCGTAGTGTTGGCAGATTCGAGCATAGCGGTATCCATGCTGACAGCTGTAATTGCCGTTGCCTCAAATTCGGTGCCGTTCGTCGCATTCGCCAGCTGACTGACGACATGCGATTGGCTCAGCGTTGGCATCCGTGTTGTGCCCGCTCCCGTTGCCATTCCCGTTGTCGTTGCCGTTGTGGGTGTCGATGTCATTTTGTGACGCTCGACGTCGCCGCTGCCTGTCAAATTGCTCTGCATGGACATGAGTCTGGATGTCGGTGCGGACGTCGATGCGAATGCAGTTCTTTTCGCCGTCCAAAGCGAATCGCTTAGAGATGGAGGTGGTTTTCGTAATGGTGGTGGGAATGCTGCCAGCCTCTTAGTTGCCCGGCAGCTGCATCACTTTTCCTCAAATGGCATAGCTGCTGATGACAAGAGCACAAAAATGCATGTGATTACCGATCATTACTAGATAATGACATTAGTTAAAGGTTATCATTAATCATTAATTAGAAGAGCGAGTATGTTCTATAAACAAAAAACACAATTCTTCAACACACACACACACATCGCAATCAATACTCGAATTTATGTGAATCGCATAGAGAGGTCCAAATTGCTTTACCTATCCTAAAAAAGATTATCAAGTTAAAGTTAAAAAAAAACTGACGATTTGAACTATATTGGCAGTGTGAAAGCCAAAAAACTGCAGTATGTAGTACCAGGTACCAAAAACATATATGCCCCGGCATCAAAGTCTTCATAGGGTATTATTTATTATTTGATTCAACACACAGCTCTATTGTTAAATCTAGTTTGTTCGCGGGACTAAGATTTAATTAAAAATTCCAGATAATGCACTGAATTCAACCACCTACCAAGTACGATGTGATAAATGACATGTATATATATATACATATATATAAATATATATATCTGGCCGGGTATGTACATATCTATAGTATTACATGCATTTTGTTTGCATTTCGCTGCCGCAGCGTTTTTATTGTTATCGGTTCAACAAAACTGAAACACTTGATTATTGTTTAATGTTTTATTAATAAAAATATAAACAAGTTTGCAATGCACTCGTTTTACATGTTGTTTGTGTTTGTAAGCACAGGGTATCTGCGAGTTGGGTGCTCCCGACTTGTTTGCAATTTAACTTGTTTTATCTCTCGCGTTCGCGTTTGCCCCTTTTGCTTTGGTCACAATTCAAACTGACAATTCGCATGCGGATTGCATCATTATTATCGGCAGCAGCAGCAGCATTATCATCAGTGTTATCAGCATCAACGTGATTATCTTTGCGCCCACAACATCATAAGTTCGATTGTTGTCATTGTTATTGTGTTTCTCGTGGATGTTGTTGTCCCGCGACAAGGTTAACCAACTAACGTTCAATGCTGTTCGATAACTTTGATTGCTCTTGGCAAATGGCCAAGTTTTTGCTGCAACTGCAATCCAACTAAAGTTCGGTCAGATAACTGCGAAATTATAGTTTATAAGTTTTCAGTTTTTTTTTTAATCAATTTTTAATTTTCAAATTTTTAATTGTCATTTATCACATTAAATATCATTTAATTAATTATCTTAAATTGAGCTGAGTGGGGCAGACTTATATGTGCACAAAAAATCACGTAAAATTTCTTTTGAAAACTTAATAAAGTGTGTGAAATAGCTTTAATGAATCGCAACAATTTATATTTAACATCCAGAGAACTTCAAGGTTGCGTATTAAAATAAAACGAAAACGTTTAAGTAACTTCCGAAAGAAACTGAGCACTGATGAAGCAACATTAATGTATAAGAATATATCTTTTATATATATATACATATATATACATAAAATTTCTTGCTGTCGCAGCTGCCAAGTGACCCAAATCGGAGCAACAGCTGCCGCTGGCTTTGCTTTGACGTTGACGCTGTCTGCTCTTTGGTCGCGCTTTTCACCTGGACGGATGCGCAGCGAGGTGACTGAACAGCTTGACTGAGCTCCTCATACAACTCTCTGCTGATTTGATGGCACACACACACACGCACACACACATGTGAAATACACGCATCATGTAGCGAGCGACTTTTGCGCTAACTTGGCTTAATTGCATGGCTGATAGGAGCTGATGGGGCCACTAATTGATAAAGCAGGCAGCGGCAGTGGCAGTTGTTGTTGTTGGGCTCTCGACGGTGCCGCATAGCAAAGCGTAATGTCAACGAATCTAATAATTGAAGACATTTCAAGAATGCGGCAGCAGTATTTTATGCCAGAATTTGGCCAAATGATGCACATAATTGCGCCCGGGGTCTGGGATGCTGCAACTGGGCCAGAAAACTTTAGCGCTGAGCTTACATAAATGCCAAGCTGAGGGCGGTTGGGAGTCGGTTAGGGAGTCGATGGTGCGGTGGTTATATAAGTAACATACGTTGCGACAACTTGCAAAATTGAAATTCTTATGAAATTATATAAAATACACTCAAAGGCATTTTGGGCGACGGCAACAACAGCAACGAGAATAAAAGAAAAACCACAACAACAGCAACAAGCATAAGGAGGATATTCTGCTTAGCTGTTTATATACACACACACAGAGACATGCACACATATGTGTGTGTGTGTGTGTGTGTGTGTGTGCAGCAACAAGGACAAATGTGCGAAACCATAAAGTAAAAGCTAAGTTTAACTTACAGCTTAGCAAGTGCTGTGAGATAAAAGTGTAGCTTTCACATGTTCAAAACTAAAATCCTGTAAGTATTCAAGCTAAACTTTGGCTCCCAAAATGAGTTTTAGGGCACGTTGGGCGCCATTTGTCGAAAGCCTTCACTATTACCAGCTGGCAGGGTATTCGATAGTCGTTTTACTTAAGCGTGCTATTGTTGTTTACACATGTGTAAGCAAGCCATGATTCAGTATGCATACCTTTGCCACGGCGGAGTTGGCTATGGATTACGCTTACTTCTCGCACACACAATTGCCAATCAGTTGTGTCTGGGTCGGTGTATTTGTGTGTATTTGTGTGTGTTGTGAATTTGTTTGTTCTTGGTCAACGCACAGCTGTAAAGTGGGTGACACTTGATCAGGCCAACGTGTTGTATACGTAATATTTAATAGAATAAGTGTCTATTTCATTAAACTAATTACTATTATTGTTCGAAATGCATAGCCGACTATATGATACCCAGTTTTTGGGTGTTATTTATGAGATTTCAGATAATTCTTTAACTATATATACATATACTTGTGCCAATGAAAGCCTAGTCTGAAAAGCTTGTTTTTAATTAGTTAATTTGATTCAAATTTAAAATGATTAAATTTGAGTTCTTATTCAGTTTTCGTTGCCATTTTGTTCGACACTCTCAACGAAAACTTAAACAGCTCATTGGTAATATTATTAGGCCATTTTCAAGGCGAAACGTGATTATTAAAAAAGGCGGATAATGATTGCGAGGCGTGTCTGTCGCTTCTTAGCATAATTATGCAGATTTCGCTCTTTCTCTTTCTATCTCTCGTTGTTTTTTTTTTCTATATTTTTTAATTGGGGCAAAAGTGCATTGTGAGCCAAGTCGGTTGAGCTAGTCGGCTGCTCGTTTGCTCATTAACAAGGGCATTTGGGAGGCCAGACTGGGTTTGGGAAACTAGCTTTGGGGCCTGCGCGACCTTAAAAACTTTCGCACGATTTGACAATGGGGACGTGGCTCTGATGATATTCGCAACTGCTTTGAATTGCGCTGAATAGAACGCCTAAGGGCCAACAATGTAGAGTAGGCCAAGTTGATGTTGCTCTTAAACTAGTTGGCTTCCAAATAAATAGTTCACTACAAAAATAAAAAAAAAATAAAAAAAAAGTAACTTTCATAAATATTTATTTATGCCGAAAAAGTTCGTTGCAAGCATATTCAAGAGCAACACATTTTTGTTCTTCTTGAAAATTGAAATTGATTGAAACTTTTTGACATATTCAGGGCGAGACTGTCGATTTTTAGGGCCAGCTAAGAGTTATAATCCAATGTGTAGAAATGGGCTTCAATGAGTTTCAATTAAACACGTTGGGCGCCACGTATTATTGCTTGCTTCAAATTGGTTGGGAAATTAACTGACGAATTCAATTAACCTGCATTGGTGTTAATTATAACACAGTTTCCAATATGTTACAGTTAACAAAAACCTGTGTAAGTGTTGCAAAGTAACTTAATTGAGTGCCACACAAACTCAAGATTACAAAATCGGGTTTTGCTTTGATTTAAAGTTCAAAAACTTTTCACTTAACACATTACTAAATTACCTACTTCAACCAATTAAAACAAACAAAAGAATTTGTAGTGTTGTATAATGCAATAAGCCAAAAATTGTTGCTTCAAAGAATCAATGTTTGAGCTAAAGTTTCCTTTTTTTCGATCTGGGTCGTATTTATAAATATATATATATATATTTATTTTTAAGTGTTGCAAAGTACGTTAAAAAGTGTGTTGATTGAAAGCTGCATGAAATCCGATTTGCAAGCTGTTTCTCATATTTATGAGCTAAAATCTTAAAGCACACATTTTTCAGTGTTGCATAGTGCGGAAATTTGGTAATTTGGACCAACTGTTGAAATGGATTTGTGTGGTTTTTCTGT
>SCDT01000883.1:0-26328 GCA_004143765.1 Drosophila melanica
GGGGGGGGCATGCGTCCTCTTTTTGTCGCAGCCGGCAAAGTCATTTTGCAAAAATATTCTAAAGAACCTTTTCGTACATTACCGTGAAATTTCAATGTCACCAGTGCCAGGGGCGATTTTTCTTTCGGTAACGTTGTGTGTGTTTTTCTGGTCGTTACTATTACGAGATAAATTGTTGTCGATAAATAATCGACAGTCGGTCTTTCGGTAGCACTGCCGGCCTCCCTCCACCATGGTGGTGCTGGTGGTGGTGGTCGCTCAGCTGTCCTGTGGGGCGGGGGCATGCCGGATGTGTATCCCTTTTTTTGAGAATTGTGTGCGAGTGTGTGTGCGTGTGTGTGTACGTGCGTGTGTTGCATAGTCGAGTTTTATGTGCTTTACTGAATTTATTGCAGTTTGTTTTTCAATTTTTTAAATGGCTGGGATTTTGGGTTCACTCCAAGTGAGTTATTGCATAGTTGGCAACATCAATCGCCAGCAATAATTGCACTATGAATGATATAATCAGAGGCATGTTTGATAAAGGGTTATCGCATCTGACTTCTTAGCAGTTTGGGCCAGATAGTAAGCCACAGCTGCTATAAATGCAATTACCGTATAATCCTGTTTCCATCCGGCTCTGAATCATCCAAATGCGTTAGCTAGCCAAAGAGTTGGGGCAGATACTCCAAAGGAGCCGCCGCCGCCCAACTACACCCACTTGACAAGTGTTGGATCGTCGTCGGATATATGTATGTCGGTATACCTTCATATTGCCGGAGATTATGTCAAATTTATTGCATTATTTTGCGCTGCTTGCTTTGCAGTTGTTGTTCTTGATGGCGCTGGCAACATGCGTGCCACCCCAAGCCCCTTACCCTTCCCCCCACTCCTCGAATTCCGCATCCGCATGTTGTTGTTGTTGTGCATAAATCAAAAGGTAAATGGCTGCATTTTTATGACTGCCTTTTGCGCCATCGCCATTGCTATAGCTATAGCTATAGCCATTGCCATTGCCATCGCCATCGCCATCGTCGTCGTCGTCGTCGACGGCATCGTTCATCGTTCGCCTTTTGCGCTGCTTCGCTTTTATCACACAAACATTTCTGTGATAATAAATGCCATAAAAATGAAGAAATATGTGGTTAATTTTATGTGCTCTGCCGCTGCCGCCGCCTTTTTATATTCTCTTCATATACAATATATACATAAATGTTTTCGCGGCAACAAATTTTGTGCTTCTGCTCAGCGTTTTTACATCCCTGCGTGTAATTTATAATATTTTGTGTTATTTATATGACGCCCCCGCCCTACCCCGGCCCCCCACACTCGCGAGAACCATCTACGGGCAGAGCCATCTCGTTTGCCGTTTGCCGTTTGCGTTCGCATTGCTAGTAAATAATTCACATGCCCGGGAAAATTTATGACGCTGACAAAGTAGCCGTAAAAATATGAATTACTTACGTACGTACACATACACGTACGTACGTACGTACGTACTTATGTACTCACTTACGTGCGGAGCACAATGCATATTTATTTTGGCATTTAACGCAAATGAGCCAAACTGAAAACTGGCAATTGCCAACACTGCCGCTGCCAGCACCTTGTCCGCCTTGATGGCCAAACGCAAAAGCCGCAAATTATGTCTAAGCTGTGTCGTAAACCAACACGCTTTTACCTAATAAATCCATCATTTTCTCCGAAGGTTATTCGGCCCGGCCTTGGCCAACTGCCCGCTGCATAGTTTATAGTACGCGATTCGGGTTTCCCAGTCCCATTAGCCAAGAATTCGCATTGCGTAAATACCAATAATCAGCACCAAGCTGAGCCCACAAAATCCTCCTTAACGCTAATCTGGAATATTAGCACAGATTTTAATTTACTTACAATACACCCAGAATAAATAGGTTTCTTTCTGGTCGCCGAAGACTGAATACACTTGCAGATAATTATCATTCTTCTATATACAAAAACTAAACAAAAATATGAATAAATATATATGTGAGGATATGCGTATATATAACCCAAATTTAAACTCATATACAAAACAAAAAAAATTTAAATAAAATTATATCTTTTCATATTAAAATTTGAGCACTATGAATATTCCATTTAATGGATGTTTTTTAAAAATATATAAAAGTTTTTTCTTTGTATAATTTGCGAACAGGATAGTTCACTTTGCATTGAGTGGAATTAAATCATCAGCAGCCGCTTTTTGAGCTGTATTATTTAAAATGCATGGAATTAAGCAACCATTAAACTATTAAAAAAGTTCTAAAGTGCATCATGTGGCAACGGCAGCATAAATGGCGCTGAGACCTCGCCGACAATGCTACTTATCATCTGCTCGCATGGCGGAGCTTAATTAATTAAGCCGCACACATGCACAGATGTGAATGTGTTTACATACGGACATACATCGTGCGATTACTAGACGACAAAACATGTGAAAAATTGTTTGGTACAACTTTGACACGACGACAAAACAACGATTTCCACTTAAACAACAAACAGAAGCTCTTGTAGAAAACAAACCGCAGAACAGAACCCAGAAGTTAATCGAAAAACGCTAAACAATGCCCGAGTCACAGTCAGAGTCAGAGTCAGAGTCAGAGTAGGACTTGTCCGCAGAGAGAGGGGTGGTGGCAGCCGCAGTGGCTGTGGAAGAGCGATGGAGAGCGGCAAACAAATTAATTTTTATATGACATTAAAACGAGCGAGCCGAGGCGATGGCGATGGCGATGGCATAAAAAGAAGAGTGGTTAAGTGTTGAGTGACTGAGAAACAAATCTCAGCGAAGACAATGCGGCTGAGCGCAGAATAGCCTGGTGTTGACAGCCGACCGAGAGGGAGAGCGAGTGAGTGGGAGAGCAAGATTGAGTGTGAGCTCCAGAGGCGCGTGACATATGTGTGAAGATAAAATTAATGTGCGCGTCAAAGGCGAACTTCCGTGAACAGCGCCAAGCAGCAGCTGAACGCGAAGAGCGCCGCTCTCACGCTCAACTGTTGCTCTCGCATTGAGTGTTGCCGTGTTGCAAACTGCCAGAGAGCCGCAAATGTCCATGCAGCTGATTGAAAAAAAAACCTGCCAGGTCACTCTATGGCTTCCATTGCATGGCGCATGCGATTTGATTGGGCAAAAAGTACGCCATATTTGAAATTCAACACAGTGCTGCTCGCTCACACAGCACGTTCGTCTCTCTTTCAACCAACACGCTCAAACGGTGTGCAGCGCTGCTTACCGGTTCTGAGCGCAAGAGAGCCAAAGAGAGCGGCAGCGTGAGCGCTAACAGCTGAGCGAGTTTTCGCTTCACCGTATCGCAGGTCTCTGAATTTTACGATTGTTGAATTCAGTTCGAGTTTAGCCTTCGAAGCATTCAGACGTGTTCGGAAGAAGAAACTGAAACGGAAAGCAAAAGTAAACTCTATCAGCAAATAAAATACAATAGCATATCTGTATCTGTCAGAACGTTCGTCAGCGACAACGTCGAGAGTGAAGTGCTTGAACAGCCGCAAAGTGAAAGATACGCCAGTGCCAGTTGGCCACTTGTCAAATCAGTGAACGCAAGCAATTTCTTCAATTAACAAGAAATTTAAACTAAAGTGTGAATTATCAAACAAATTACAAAAGCCCTGGGATTATTCAAAAATCACAATTTGCCGTCGCATTCTCTTTTGGATTACTTTAACCAACAACTGGCAGCTGCAAATTCTTGTATAGCTGCTCGGGATTAAATCGTCGAATTTTCTGTGGATTACTCGACAAAAAAAAGCCAAAGCAGCTCCAAAATGGTTGTCTTGGAAGGCGGCGGTGGTGTTGTTACCATCGGCAACAATCAGTACTTGCAACCGGATTACCTGGCACCATTGCCCACAACGGTTAGTATACACAGAAAAAAAACTGACCCAATAAAAAGTAAACAATGCCCACAAAAAAATTAAATAATAAATAAAAAAAATTACGAGAAATGTGAAACCAAAAACGAACGGAAACACAATTTTTTAAAATACTGATTAAGTTAAAATCTAGACGAAAAATTCGTTTTTGCTTTACAGATAAATTTTTTGATGAATTAACAAATGCAACAAAATACATTTTCATATTATCAAATCAAATAGAAACTACTCGTGAGACTTCTTTAAAAAATAAATATTACCAATTTTTTTTAGATCGTTCGTTATATAAATAATTTTGTTTATTTAGTAATTTCGAAGCTTCTCGTAATTCTCAAGTAATTTGGATTCTTATGAAAATGAACAATTTAAAATAAGGAAAACAGTTTTGATTATTTTGTACTTAATGAAAACTAATCAAAAAATTTTCGAATCTTTTCGTAATTTTTGCAGATGGATGCCAAAAAGAGTCCACTCGCATTGCTGGCCCAGACGTGCTCACAGATTGGCGCCGATTCGTCGGCCGTGAAGCCGCTGTTGGGCGTGGATAAGAATAAGAAATCGGGCACTTGCTCCTCATCGTCGACCTCATCGAGCTCGTCGAGCAGCGCCGAAATCTCAGCGGCCAAGTCGCCCAGCCAAGCCAAATCGCCCAAATCGAGCACGCCGATCAGCAGCGGCATCACCACAACCACCGGCAGCGAGGTGAAGCTGGCGTTCAAGCCGTACGAGACCAACGTGCTCAGCCAGCAGAACCAGAACAGCTTCAAGAGCAGCGCCAGCCTGGCCAGTGAGGAGCCGGCGCGGCCCAGCTCAAAGAGCTCCACGCAGGAGCGCGTCCCCTCCCGAAACAGGTCGAACGCTACGCCCACGGATGCGGCACAGACGAAGCCGGAGGGGATGCCCACAACGCCGCATGATGGCAACCGGAAGACGGTCTCGCCCGCCGGCTCCTCGCAGCGCGGCGCCAGTCCCATTGTGCGCTCCGGCATGGAGGTGCTGAACAATGCCAACGGCACCGCACAGCATCCCAAGGAGATGAGCAGCATGGCGGCTGCGGCGGCCGCCGCAGCGGCAGCCTATAAGGCGGCCGGTCCCTACGGCCTCAATCCGCTGTCGGCGCTCTGCTGTCCGCCGGGCATGGAGCAGCACGCGAATCCCGCATTCCGGCCGCCGTTCGCCGGTGGCTTCTCGCACCACCATGCGGCCATGCTGGCTGCGGCGGCCAATGGCGGCTATCCGGGCGCGGGAGCTGGCCCCGCCGGTCAACCTAATCCGTATATAAGCTACCAGCGCATCAAGACGCCCGCCGGCGGCGAGGCGATCGTGCCCGTCTGCAAGGATCCGTACTGCCCCGGCTGCCCCTACTCCGCACACACCCAGCAGATGCTGATGGGCGCACCCTGCCCCGCCGGCTGCACGCAGTGCGAGCACCAGAAGTACGGCATGGCCATGGCCAGCGCCGGACTGCCCCCGGCCCATCCCTACTCGCAGGCGGCCGCTGCGGCAGCCGCCAATGCAGCCGCAGCCCGATCCGCCCCGTACGTTTGCAGCTGGGTGGTGGGCGACGCCTACTGCGGCAAGCGCTTCCAGACCTCCGACGAGCTCTTCACGCATCTGCGCACCCACACCGGCAACCTGTCCGATCCGGCTGCCGCCGCCGCGGCCCTGGCCCAGTCGCAGGCGCAATCGCTCCTCGGCACCCTGTTCCCGCCCTCGGCGCTACGCGCTGGCTACCCCACGCCGCCGCTCAGTCCCATGTCCGCCGCTGCCGCCGCGGCGCGCTATCATCCGTACGGCAAGCCGCCCGGCGCCCTGGCAAGCGCCCCCTCACCGTTCGGCGCCGCGGGCGCCTTCAATCCAGCGGCGGCGGCCGCGGCTGCCGCTCTGGGACCCTACTACTCCCCGTATGCCATGTACGGACAGCGCATGGGAGCGGCGCACCAGTAAATGGGCGTGTCTTGGATACCAAATAAAGAAGCAGGCAAGCGGATTGTGTGTTGCGCTTAATAACAGCAGGCACCATCCCTAGTTTACTACAACAAACAACAACATTTTGGAATTATTTCAAAGGATAAATAATTATGATTATAGCAACGCTGTCGGCGGCGTTCGCTGTTCTGTGATACTAAACTGTAGATTTGTCGAGCGCTAGTTACGTTTAAGTTTCAGATAACATCAATAAAAATGCAAATAACAATAAACAAGTAATATCCATCAAAATACTCTCAAGTCGTAGTTAAAAGAAAACAATTTTCTCAGTTTTTGTCTGGTTTATTAGCATCTACAGTTACAACAACAACAACAACAACAACAAAAGAAAATCCAACATTTTGTTTAGCATTATTTGTAAGACGCGTTTGTTCTCAAAGTTCAACCAAAGTTTTTAAGAACTTCCAGTTCTCCCGCGATCTATATGCATATATATATATATATACAAAAATCGTATGAAATCGTCTGTTTATCAGGTTTTGTTTTTTATGTATATTTTTACATATTTTACTGATGTTTAAGCTTTGTTTTATTCTTATTTGAAGTAGATTTAACTTAGTTCTTAATTATTGCATATATATATATATATATAATATATGAATAATATAATTACAAATTTTATAATGTTTTAAGTCACTTATATGTAAAGTACTGCGTATAATAAAACTGTAATAACAAAAAATACAAAAAGCATACAAAAAAAAACAAGCTACAATAATAATTTAATTATTTAATGTGTATCAATTCAACGAATATCAATTAGAAATTCGCGATTACTCCTCAATGTATGTCACACAGCAACAACAATTTGAACTACAATATAGTGAAATGTGCGCAGCTAATCAATAAGTATGGCAAACAATTCTCATATGGACAAAATATACAGAAAAAAAAACACACAATTTTTCAAAATACAAAATACTCATTTGTCTTCATTATTCAATTCGCTTTGCAGGTTGACAATTATTTTGACTTTGAACAGTAATTATACCAATTTGATATCAAAGCTTTTCTTGGGAACTTCCTAAGTGAATAATTGCAGGGCTGAGAACGGTATAATAGATAATTCACACCTTAAATCCCGCTATTGCATTCACCTTTTCTTTGGTTCGTAATCTATTTAATATAAAGTGGTTTTATTCTTCTTGGTAATAATAATAGTTTCATTGTTTTAATTGGTTTTTAGCCTGAAACTTTTGTTTGTATTTTTACAAGCACTGCGATAAGAAGGAGAGCGTTAAAGTGTATTTTCTTAAGTACAAATATACCAAATAAGCAGATAAAGTTTATTTCTAATTGTCAATATCCGTACCTATATTCATATATAGGATATTTATCGTTTTTTTCGATTTCTTGAGCAGAACTCCGACCCTAAATAGATTTCGGTAAATCAGATCAATAATGACAAATCCAAATTCAATTACTCGATACTTGTGCCTTGGTTTCTGCATGGCTTAAAATGTTCTTTTCAAACTCGATCGTGCACAAAGTGTAAAAGATCTTAATGAACTTAATTTCCATACTGTGTGCCCAGCCGCTAAGTAAAGTGCGCAGCTTGTGGCAGGCGCGCGTGCGCGTTTTGTTCGATTTATGAGTGCAAAGAGGCTTAAAGGTTAAAAACTCGCAGTGTCCAGGGTATTTCCAAGCTAAGGCATTTCCAAAAATATTCGTTATTTTATAAATATTCAATAAAATTTAAAATTATGTTTAAAAGAATTTTGGTACTCTTCATTCAAACAACTATGGAAAATTATTATCTATTAAATTGCAAAACACACTCAAGCTAAATGGCTTAAAATTAATTTTAATATCCTGTCAGATAAACGGTGCTGTAATTGCTGTGCATTTTGTTAGTTATTATTCTAAAATATCATCGCGTGGCTGTCGATTTGAAAATGATCGTTGCTTATTTTAAAGTCAAATCGCAATCTCAAACACAGTATGGAGTTTTGTATTTGGTATGCCAGATGCATGGATTCCGATTTTAGCCTACTAAATTTGAATTTCATGAGCGACGAATTGCTTGGGGAAATGAGGGGGAGCGGGAGGGGCGCTGCGGTGGCAGCTTGTGGTGGTAGGCGCGGCATTTGCGCAAGCGTTATTAAACTCTCGGCGACAGCTATAAAACACCCAGGCTGAAATTAAAAATCAATAAAAAAGAATACATTAAATCAATTGACATTCAATGGGCCGCGCTCAAAAATCCCACTTAGTTACAGAGCGCCGACAATTATTATTCCCAAACAATGCTGCGCGAGCAATCAGCGCAGCTCAGCGCCGACGACAACGGGCCAATCGGACGCACATATCTTTTAAGTAAATTAATTGTGACAATATTCAATTGATTTGATTTTAAGTTATCGCCATCAGCTGTCAAACGTCCAACCACTATGGATTTTTCAATTGTTTCTACTTTTTATTGTGTGTGCTTTTTATTTGTGCATGGCGATGGTAAGATTTTCGATTTCGAATAAATGTGAACACAGAGCACTACCCTTATAATAACTTTATACAACAATGTGACAATTGATGAAACCTATTTTATAGGTTGATTTTTAAGTTTTTTTTTAAATTTTCGAACTTTCTTTTATTTTTTTAAGTTCTCAAACTTTGGTCTTCAATTGAAGTGTTGAGTATATTAAAAATAATCAAACAATAATCAAGAAAAAAAATATATTTTCAAGGTAAAAATTTTATTGTTATATAAAACTCAAAACTGTGGATTTGGTCACTTAAGTTATAGCAATTTTTGACAGGCTCGTTTTGATGTGGCAGTACTTAATATGGCAATATATGCTGCTATATCTATTGACTTTCCATTGCTTTTCGTTTTCTATTGATCCCACCCTAAAAAATTATTAAAAGCTATTATAAAATTTGGAAATTTTTAAAGTCTAAATTGATTTCATTAATCGTGGTAATAAAGAATCTAATTGTGTTAATAAGAAGAATCAACTTAATTACGTTTTTGATAGTCTTGTCGGGGTATATTAAAACGCTCATTAGGTTTCGCAAAAATTGATTTCGAAGAAATTAACTTATTTTTTAATAAAGAAAAAATAATAGTGCATAAAATGGTTTTGAAATCTGTCATATTCTTGATTCAAAATATTATTTTTATTCATTTTAGGTAAAACCAGTTATTATTGTGTTCAATATTTAAAAGGTACTTATAATTAAATCTAATGAGACCCAATCATTCAGTTAAGAATTAATACTGTATTTGGTTGGAACAACAACTAATTTGAATACCTATAAAAATCGAAATTCCAGTAGCTTAAAGTTCAAATAAATAGTTACATTTACCGTAAAGAGAGTTTGATATTCGACTACATAAACTAGAATGCTTGCGTCGGTTTTTTTTTATTATTGTTATTAATAATTTTTTGATTGTCCAATTTCTGTTGAAAGATCTGTGATTGTATTTTATTGCTGTCGTATGTTTTTGTGCTGTTGTCTGGCGCTTGATTGCGCTGTCTTTCATTCTTATTTTTTGTTGTTCCAAATTGAATTTATTTACATGCATCATATTTCCTTTGTGTTGTTGTGTTGTCCATGTTAAACAATTTGTTTTGTTGTCAACACTCACAGCCCAACAACAACAACAAAACACAAACGAACATGACAACTTTTTGTTATAAATAGAGTCGGAGTCGCTTTGCTTTGCTCTGCTTTGTTGGCGTCTATCAATGGAGAGAGGAGAGTTGCCATCGCGACTGCTCTCTCGGATTTCGCCGTCTCCCGCTTCAAGTTGGGCCTCTCTTGCATTTATTTTGATTTTATTTTGGTTTGTCTTTCTTGTCTGTTGCAGGTCTTTTGATCTCTCTTTCTGCCAGTCAACTGCTTCGCTTGGCCAAGTTTGTACAACTGGCTCGTTGGTCTAGGGGTATGATTTCCGCTTAGGGTGCGGGAGGTCCCGGGTTCAAATCCCGGACGAGCCCAAAGTGTAATATATTTTATTTTATTCTTTTATAAAATTATAAATATAAAAAGCAGCAATTTCTTCTACGGAATCAACTAAAAAGTACGAATAATTTATTATTTGTAGAATGGGAAAAATACTTATTAACTTTTTTATTGTGCTGATTTATTAAAAAGTACTTGAGTACGCAAAAAAAAATCTCTGCAAAATGACTAAATTTATTAACGATCTTTGCTTGCGATTTGAACTTATATAAAGTCTTGTGATTCAACTTTATCTCATATAAATAATATTTCCCAAAGTCCCGCAGCGTTTTATGGGCGGCATGAAATTAGCTATAATCGATGGTTGTGATTTGAAGATTTTCCAACTTTTTGTCTGGGCATTAGTCATATTATTTATAGCGCCTCAGTACTAAACAAGTCATATATGCGAAAAGTTATGGCTACATGACCATAAAAACCAATTTATTGACCAGCTTGTATATAGATGTTACGATTAAGCAACGCGAAGAGCTGACCAAAATTTATAATCACAACAAACCAGTAATATAGAAGATTGAAGAAATTGAATATTTAGCGACTTGTAAATGCTCTACTCTTTGCTTTATTTTTGTTTCCTTCTGAATAAAAATCGAGTATTATTCTTTAATCATTTTTAAATTATGCTTAATTTATAATATTTTATTTTTTAATTAGAAGGGTACACACGACGAGTTATCGAAAGTGCGTATTCGAATTCTCGAATTATTGCGATCATATAATTTGTAGCGACAATTGTATACAACTTGATTGTCGACCATTTGCTGCTGTGATTTTGTTCCAGCTAAATTGATATAGCGTCAAAGCCGACAACTTGGCATTTGAGATCGGATGATTTACTCGCCGACTGGCTGTTGATTTATGAGGTGTCGCTTTAGATTACCGTTTGACTCTTTTGGTTTAAGTTCTTCCTTATGCAAGTGATAAGCCATGTTCCGCAATTAGAAACACAATTTAAGGGCCAAATTCGGAAAATCCGGTTAAGATAACACTTCCTCAATATCTGTCGAAAGTGATTGTCACGAATTGGGAATCTAAAAACGTGCCCAAGGACAACTCCTCCGGTCTGTTTGTCAGCAGCTGCTCCTGTAGGATCTACGGCCGCGTCACCATAAATTAAACACCCTGATGATGACTGATGTCAGCGCAGTCGTCGCAGCTAATTAACAGTTTTGTTATAAATTACGGCAAAGCCATTACAATATTTGTGTCTGGCCGCCCTCCTGGAGGAGCGCACATTTGGAGCGTCAATCATGCGTTGCCTGACAGAGATGTGACATCGAGGGGCGTTCACTCAACGGCGGATACATTTGTATCTTTTAGTTGCGCTCAAGTGCTTGTTGCCCGCTGTCAACTCCTTGATCATTTTTCTGTGTAATTTTTCTGTGCTCGCCAGACACCCCCGCTGTGTTTCTTGCCAACGATGCTGATGTTGTGACATTGTTGCTGCCGTTGCTGCCTGTTTTGTTTTAATATTTATGGCTTCCTCGTGTCATTTTCATAATGTTGCGTTTGACACTTTCCCTTTGGCTCCACTCAACTTGCAGCTTACCAGCTTATATTATATGTTCCATGTTTCGATGTTTTCGTTGCTGCTGTTGTTGTCTTTGCTGTAGATGTTTTTATTAATATATGTGTTTTTCCTAAAAATTTTAAAATCACATTTGTAGCTGACACGACAACAACAGAGACTGTCAACAGGCTCTTGGTGGCATTTACTTTCGAGTGGCTTATGTATCGAATGATTTGAATAATGTGTTGTGGGTGTGGGATTTTCCTTTATATAATAATTCTCCATATGGAAGCTATGTTTTGCAAGAAATTCTAGCAATTCGGCGACTGCACTCGCACTTTGTCACGTAACTCAATCGCATGAAAATTATGGCAGGGAAACAAGGAATAAAATACGATATACAATGGGCATTAATATATAATAAATATATACGCGTATGTCTGATTAATATATTTATATATATGTATACACATTAAGTTGCCGCGGGGAATTTATGGCCCTGCCAGGCCTTCAGTTGTTGCTGCGACATAAATACTTCAGCTGCTGTGATTATTGTTATGGCACCCACCTACCCCGGCGTGAAAAAGCTCGACAGTGCGCACAATGGAGCAGAAAATACGTTGGCCAAGTCTCGTCGGCTCATTTGACGGCTCTTGTTGACACTTCAAAGCGACCGCCGGCTTTTTGGGAGCGCGTTCCGTTGGCTCCAATATATTATTGATAGATACATGTATCAATAAGATATGGAAAGAGATACAATCGTACGTATCGCTGGTCAGCGCTTTGTCCGCCTGTCCACATATTTGGCCACAATAAATAATATGGCCCAGAAAAGCCGCAGCCTAATGCAATTCCTTTAGGGCTTTAGATTTGATATGTTCATCGTAATTTCAGTTTGCATTAAATGGCCGTATAATTTGTGAAGCTTTTGAAAATCAGGTCAACGAAGTTGTCACCGAAGTTCCATCAGCAAACAACTCGGAAATTAGTTTTTAATTAGTCGTTCATTTTGTCTTTTAAATTTTAAATAATACAATTGTAGAACAAGCAATCTAAATTAAATGTAAAATGTTTGTAAAAAATAAAACCAAAATAAATAATTAAGCCTGTAAGAATTTAAAGTATTCTACTGCAAGATACTCTGTACGACAGCATTAAATATTCTCACTGAAATTAACAAACAGAAATGTGTCGAGGTGTAAAAATTATTTCTCTCGAGAGCTGAAGTTGAACCGGAATATGAAAATTGTTCTTGTAATAAAAAATAATAAATTAATAAAATTATTTTCCTCCGGGACTGATAGTCAATAACATAATTTTCGATATTTATCGTTTTTGAAAAAACGGTTCTGACAAATAAGCAATAATATTAAACTTAATATAACAAAAATTGTAAAGACATAAATGTTTTAGGTTCCGATATCAGAGACGGACGAAACAAGCATACCAGGGCATACCGTATAGGGTATAAAACCGAGATAAAAGTTTTAGCAACACTATATATATATACATAGAAAAAAGACAGAATTTTGAGCAACGATAAAACAAGAGAAACAGAAAAGGAATCCATTGGATACATATATATAGATCTCTGATGCAATAGTGAATACTCTCTTGTTGGTGCCTACATATTATAACCCCAATAAACTCGAGAGCATAAATATTTCATGGACTGTCAAGATAGCCGATAGCTTAAGCCGCCTGTTAAGTGTTATATCGCCAGAAGTTGCTAAATATGGGTTGACCTGCTGCTGCTGCTGTTGATGCTGCTGCTGTTGATGCTGATGTCCGCCGCCTGTTGTCGGCCACATTATTAAGCCAATTCAGCGGCAGCAGATAAATAAATAAAATTTGAAACATCGCCGCAACAATAAAAGGCGACAGTACACGATTTATTAAACGTAGCTGCGGCGATTGCTGTTTTTGTTGTTGTTGTTGTTGTTGTTGTTGTTTTTGTTGTTACTGCTGCTGTTTTTGTTGCTGTTGCTGTCGCAGACCAAATGAAGAGGCAGACATAACAAGCAGAAACGCGGCAGCGGCAGCAACAGCAGCTGCCACCGTTGTTGCTCACATTACTCTTTTTGGCGTGGCAACGACAACAACAACAACAATAACAACAACAACAACAACAACAGCACACGATTCAGATACAGATACATTGCTATATAGAAAACATACAATACTTGAGGTTGAGGCCAAAATGACTAATGACCAGCGATTATCAAGCGATAAAAGGCAAGAGACCACAGCAACAAAAACAAAAACAACAACAACAACAACATCAACATCAACGATAATTTATTATTGTTTTAAACATTTGTGTTTTGCGCTCAAACGAGATACATTTGTCTCCTCGAGAAACCGTCGCCTTTGTTCATTAAGACAATAAAGCAAAGGGTCCCCGAAATAAATTTGTATACGCATACGTGTAAATAAAAGGCAAATATTATATATATATATATGTACATATATATTGGTAACAAACATATTCAAATGTTGTTTTTTAAGCAGTTTGTATGATGGCGTCTGCAACTTGTAATTAGTTGGCTTTTTATAACCCGCTTATTTACTACTGTCTGAGTGTTAAATTCGCTGCTACCAGAAGCGGCGAACAGAAACAGCAGCAGAAAACAGACAACAGACAACAGACAACAACAATAAACTTGAAGATTCATGAAAGCGGCAAAGAAAAATAAACACCCAAAGAGACGTAAATTTTAGTCTTTCAGTATTTCATTTCTTTTGTGGCCCCGGCAGCAACAAACAACGTAAACTATCTCAAGCCAAGAAATAAAGGCTTTGCTTAACAGCAACGAAGCTTGGATGCTCTTGTTTAATTATTTGCTTATATAACTTAAGAATTTTTCTCAGAATAGGATCAAATAAAACATGATAAATGATCGAAATTACTACTTTTAATATTCATATTAGTTAAAAACATATTCTTGATATATAAGCCAATAAGCTCGCGTTGTAGGGTATTCGAAAATGGGGGTAAGCGAGCTTGCGCGACGTTGTTTGCGTGGCTTGTTGTAAATGTGAATTGGCCGAAATTAAAAATAAATTTATGACTTAAGTGGCTATAAATTATATTTCTTGTTAAAATTCTATTGTTTCAGTGTTGGATTTTTAATTTTGTTTTGTGTCTTTTGTGCTCGACTTTCTTTTCATTTATTTACTTTTCTAAATTTTAAATTATTCACCATATGCCTGGCCACACATTAATTTCGAGCACTGCGTTTCTTGACATTATTTACGACCCGCTAATGAAGTTGAGTAGTTTCCAAATGATTTGCACAAAAATATTTCATTAATTATGAACATGAATAAAACAACAACTGGCTGTGCTCGTATCGAAGATTGCCTGTTCACAATTGCCGGCAATTAATTGTAAATCTGTACCGGAATACCCACTGATAAGACGTGTCCCACTTCAGCGCATGAGGCCACTTCAAAACAGATCAAGTCACATAAATTTCAGCCGCCATTCCGGGCCCTTGTTTATTACTAAATACTCGAGTTCTGGCTGGTGTTGTACTTGGGTTGCCTGGGCTTGAGGTCTTTTGGGTGATTTGTTATTTATTAAACACTTCGACACGATTTTTTGTGTTCCGATATTTGTAATACCCTGTAGTTTGTGCGGTAGAACAGCTTTTTAATCTCTTTTGTGACTGCAAAATGATAATTGTTAAATGATCTTCTGCCCCGATCAAAACTTGATCATTAACTTGATGGATTCTTCTCTTTTGAAATTAGCTAAGTCTGAAAATTGAATAGTAAAATTTTATTGAGTTTTCATTTTAACCCACCCAACGGTATTTGCAGATATACATTATTTCTACATTGTTTCTATTTTACCCCTGCTTATAAATATATAGAGTATTGGCTCTTCGATGAGCTTAGGTTTCCCCATTGCACCTCCCTTGGCATCTGACTTGACACTTTGTCGCGCCACCGAAAAAAAGACAGCAATGAAGACAATTTTTGAGAATAGAATATAATGGAATATATGTATATATTTATTTTGTTAAATGGGCGACACAATTGCTGTTTCTAATCTAAATACAAATCAATTAAAATTGAAATTTATGGCGTTAATGTGCCACATACTCGGAGAGTTCAAGATCTGGCCCCACTAAAAAACAAAAAAAAAAAACAACGCCTGTCGTCTGACAGTTTAGGGCATTATATTTTATAGAATTTTATGGTTGCGTTTTCAGCTGTAAGACTCAAGTGATAATTTGTGTGGGCAATTAAAAATTTGTTTGACTGCCGATTTAGGCGCTTAACTAATAAGCTCCCCGCCACCAACAAGAAACACTTGTAATGCTCACCGCTAAGTAAAGAGATATCTTTTAAAAATAGCTTCGCCGCGGCTCTCGTGGCATTTTCAAGATAAACAGACGACGACGACGCATTGCAAAAGCCCCTGACAAGTGTCAACCGTGTGTGGAGGAGTGAGCTCATTCCCATCAGTCTGTCTGTGTGTTTTCTTTTAAAACATTTGAAACATGACAAGCGCTATAGTAAATTTAAGTAATATACTACAAACAGTTTGCGGCTACTTAGCCGCTTAGCTGTTTAGGGCCAAAGATAATAATAAACAGCTTTTCATCTGCATGGAATTGTGGAGGAAAACATTGCCGTAAGGTCTCCGGCCAGATTCGAGCGGGTCTCGTGAACGTGCTGCTCTGACAGCCGCTTTCTGGCTGAGGCCGGCAAATGTCTAAATTTAGTAGCCCATACACATTTGGTTAGTTTGCTTTGGGTCCGAGCTGCCATTTAGATAACTTGGCCGCGGAGATTGTGATCTTGTGATTTGCAAGATCTGTTTGCTGTTCTGCTCTCGTTGACGTTGATGGCAGCTGGCACACGATTATCACTGCACCATTCTATTTAATCTGCTTGATTGTTGTTTAAAGATCCCAGCGGTTTATCGTACGCTTTATGACATCTCCACCCAATTGCCCAGGCATTCTCCACTAAACCCGCTAATTTACGGCCTCTGTCGCTCTTAACAGCTCAACATCTTAACATCTTCTTATATTAGCCAAAAGACAGACACATACCCCAACTGTGTCACAATATTTTTTGTCAATTTATTAGCTTTCAACTGGCGGCAAACAGTTTGCCACAGACGCATATAAAATTCGGAATCCCTATGAAAATTATAGTTTTATCGTTTCTACAAATTGCTGCAGGGATTTTTGGATAAACTTTTTATTCCGGTTAACTAGGGAAACTTTAATTTAATAATATTAATAATGAAATGGAAACAAATTGCAAATTTCAGTTTAAATATCAAGTTTGAAATGAAATGAATTTGAGTTTTTATATATTTCAAAATTCGGAGTTGGTATAATGTTATAATGAAATTTTATAAATTTAAATAGAACAATAATAATTACGTAGATATTTCAGTTAAAATTATAAATAACCAGCTAACAATTAAATTTTGGGGATATATAGAAATTGTCAAAATTGTCATATATAGAAATTGTTCCTAGTTGAGTTATCTAAATTATAAAACTTTCATAGAGCTTATGTGAATCGTCCTTTTCACTATCTGTTATTTTGTTCCACTGTAAATCTGACTATAATGAACGCATTAAAGCTAGAGACATAAAAAGTCGGATATATGCGAGTCAGATAATGTGTTATGAACTTTGGCAAGTCGTCAAAACTAATATGTTCAACAGAATTATTAAAATAATCAAATTAAACAAATATATTTTCACTTAATTTTAGTTCAAATATTACTTTTTTTGTGGCAACAATATTCAAAACAAGTTTTAAGTTGTTGATAACACTGTAAACCAGTATTGCACAGGCGGTTCCACCCGCTTGTCCTTTACTGTTTTTCGTTACTTTTTTAAATAAGTGTAACTATTCCTCTTATCGAAATTGTCGTTTCATTCCAAATTCATTAATTATATAGTTTCAGGCTCAACTTGTCTGTCTATGAACGCCTTTAACTACCGCGGCGTGGGCTCAACAAGGTCTCAGAAATTTGTGAATTGTTTGTTGTTGTCAATGTGGCCGCCGAAGCTGGCATCAAGCTGTCAAACATTTAAGCCGCCCACCATCTGTCCGGCCATCTGTCTGACAGTGGCACTCTCGTGGTCATTTAATCACAGTATTAACTCTTTCGCTGAGCCGCTGTCAGTCTTGTCTCATTTTTGTTTGGGGCAGCGGCGAGGGGCACGGCCCGTTGAGGGGGAGGGGGGGACAGCGGTCGACGTCGACGTTATAAATACTACTGTCTTCCAACTGTCAAGTTGGTCTAAGTTTTGAGCACAAAGTACAAAATACAAAGCCGACTTGACAGCTGAACGGTCTCTGGCTTTGGCTCTGGTCACTTCTCGCGAAGCCCCACGCCCCAAGTCCCCGCTTTTGTCTCAGCCTGATGCTGATGATTATTATGTATTTTGTATTTTGCCGTTTCTTAGCTTACTGACCAACGGCACACACACACACACACACACACTCATACATGTATCTCTGCATTCGTTTAGGCTTTTAAACGCTTAGGCCGACTTATGTTGGACTTAACGCGACTGGCGAGCAAAAGCCAACAGTTGGACAGCTGAAGACGCCTCAACTCGACATCGGCGACGTCGGCGGCAAAACTTGAAATGAATTCGGACGCGCTTCGGATAATGAAAACGAAACGAGGCGCGCGCTCCATACAAAAGAAACAAAAAAAAAACAAGAAACAGAAACAGAAACAGTAAAAGACAAAACACAAAACACAGAAAAAAAGCCCCAACCGACACAAGAATAAAACCGTCAAAAGTGATTTTGCGCTTTGCTCAGCAGCAAAGTAAAATCAAAAAGTGCCGCCGTCGCCGCCGACGTCGCCATCAGCACCTCCACTGAGAGGCTCCACCCGATCCCCTCTACGCCCCTCAGAGCCAGACACAGTCCACTGTCCATACACAGTCCCAACTACTGTGTCCACCCCTAGATGTACTAGATGACAAGCTTTTGGGGCGCTTGGGGGATTTTGACATTTTCTTTTCGTTCGCTTTGCCTTTTGCCTAATTTTTGATTGTCTTTTTTTTTTTTTTGTATATACTCTTTGGTCATTATGGCACGTACTTTTTGGAACCACAACGAGTGTGGTTGACACTTTACTTTATTGCAGTATTTAAACTAAATAATTAAGTTTAATTTATTTTTTTGGTTATCTTTTGAGATGGAATTTTGGCTTGATTTAAGTGTTAATTGATTTATCTAAAAATGCATTTATCTTTTGTTTTTGTAACTATTAACAATACTGTAAAATATTACATATGTGTCAGCGAAATTATCGTCAATTTTAAGTGATTTACATCCTTAATTTCAATCAGTGCTCGTTTAATGGGTTAAGGCTTCCATTTATTTTAATGCCAGCATGCAGCACGTACATTTTAATTTGTATTTTTGTTTTTTTTTTTTTTGTGCTCTGTGCATCGCGAAATTGTTTATAAATTATTGATTAAATGACAATGCGCTGTCAGAATTTGATTTATGGCCTGGGGCGCGGGCAACATCGTTGGAGGCACGCAAGCAAATTGTGTGGGCACGAGAATACATTGAAAAATTGTTAAGTAAACAATAAACAATAAACAATAAAAGATGGCCGCCACTGACGACTACGGCCGCGTCGACAACGATGACAGCGACGTTCCCCACGATTTATGACAGCAAATTATTATATGTGAAAGGGAGCTCCACAAAATGCGTAGCTCAAAGTTACACAACGCCACCCAATCAAAAAAAAAAAAAAATAATAAAGGCGAACTGTGGATAGCTGGGACGCGGCCAGGGGCTAGAGAATCAACAAAGTCGCCTGTTTTTATTAATTTATCATTGGGCAACAGCAGGAGCGGCAGCAAAAAAGTGACATTAAGTCAGTCATCAATCAAAATTACGAAATGAAAAAACACTGCAATAAATAAACGATAAAAGCTCCATTCCATACTTGGAACTGAACGTTGAGCTTAGCGCCAAAAGTTTGAGGATTTTCAATGGTTTTTCAATTACCGACACGACGGGAGCTATCTCCCCTTTGTGGGACTCGAATCGAATCGATATAGCGATGGGAATAAGATTGCTAGCTTTCGCCGTTCATTCGGGAAGGGGAATTAGCCGCAAACTAAGATTTGACTGTTTATGATAACGTTAACTTCTCTGGTTAGTCACAAACTATTTTAAAATGTTGTGCATGCTTTCCATTTTAGATTTCCCCAAAATCCATTAAATTTCATTAATTTTATATTTAGTCTGATCGTGAGGATTAAATAGATAACTTTGTTTTGTTAACATTAAACATAAATATTATACTCGTTCATGGTCTCAATTAGTTTTATTATGGGAATTTTTATAATTTGTGGGGGCGAAAATGGGTGTGGCGACAATTTTTCGAGTCGACCTTTGCGATAATTTGGTGATTTGGTGGACAGGTGGAAAATTTGCTTCACCCAATCTTTAAAAAAGGTGACCAGCCAAAAGCAAGAGTGGGCATGGTCCCTGAAATTTTCATTATTAATGTAAATCAAAACATTTACATATTTCTTTTATACATGCTTTAACATAAAATTTATATCTCAATAAAAAGCACAAAAAAAGTACGAAGAACAGATTGGACACCGTCGTTTTGAAGGATGCCGCTCAGTAAATTACAAACTGAATTTGGGGTTTCTTGCTCCTAAAACTGTGGGAGGTAAACGATTTCGATAAGGGCTTGCAGGTCAATTGGCTGTGGGGAGTTATAGTTAACGTGAGATACTTTTGTAATTCTAGCTTTAAAGTTTTAGGACATATTCACAATATATATGCCAAGACACATGACGGCGATTGCACAAACCCAAAATATTATATTATTATTTGAAATTTTTTGTTCTTTTGACCCACTGTAACTAAAAACAATTCAAACATAAGAGTGTTTGCTAACTTGATCGCAAGTTGTTCAGACAAAAAAAAAATGTAAACATGGAAAGAGCAACGGAGAGGGAATGGTTAAATAAAGCTAGAAATAGCCATTAGATTTACAACCCGTAGCACGTATCATCTGGCAGGCACAAGAGGTGTAAATACCCGGGATTATGCTGGCAGCGAATGCTACTGGTTTTGAATAAACAGAGTTCCCAACCACTTTTCGTTTCTTGTACTTTTCGAAGTTACCCAAAGCAGCAAACCAACTGTGCAAATATTGGCAAAACATTTAGAGTCCAACGTGTCGTTGAGTGTACCGCTGCTATCTGCAGTGTTTATCAAGTGTAACACGCTGTTTATTTGTTTTCCAACACTCTTGAGTCGAAAAAAAAAAAACAGTTGATTGCGACCCGCCAGCGGCTAGTTAACTCTATTGCTGCTCGCGTGGAGCAGTCGCTGTTTGACTTTTGAAATATAATACAAGCTCGGCAGCGCCGGGAGATTTATAGGCGCTGTCTGCAGTTGCAGATGGTTACCGTAATATCCAGTTTTCACTTTTGCGCTCTGCACTGGCCAATGGCAGTGCCCGATACTTGTGTTCAAATAAAGGCAAATAAATCTGCACGTCAGGCGACGTCGTCTGGCTTTGATTTACACCATATAATGCGCATTTTTCTCGTGTTAAACAGACTTAATGTCTGTTTATAAGCTCGGCCAGCGAACACCTCACACCTCACACATCACACACCACACACAACACAACACACCACACCACACACACAACACACAGCGAACGGGCAACATGCGATGACATCAAGAATTTCACAGTGGTCGTCGTTGGGTGTCGCGTTATAAAATATATATATATATACATATATAAAACAATCTGATTTATTGCATTTTGATAACCTCTCGGCTTCATCTCTCACTCTCTTTTTCCTCGCCCCACCCCCCCGCCAGCCGTTTCCTTTCGGCAGCCAGTCGAGCGGAACAGCTCCGAATGGCTGTGCGAAATGCCAGCAATAATTGCGGCCATAATTTATGGTCCGCTCTTATACTTCAGATTTATAGATGCGTGCTTATACGTACAATTATATGCATGTATTTATGTATGTAGCTGTGCGACTGACTTTAATGATTTTGTTTACGAAAGCTTGATTGGCAGATCAAATTTGTTTTCATCACTTGGCTAAACAGAAAAAAAACACACAAGTACAGGAAGTATATTGCTTTTGCATTTTAAGAGATAATTAATGAGATTGTTTTTTAATTTAATACCTATTTCAACGAAATCCCCTTTGCTAAACTTTTTATCTGTTTGTTATTCGAAGATGATTGCTTGTAGTATAGATATAGTAAAAGTTTAGACATATTTGAATAATATAAAATTAATATTAAGTATACAAATGATCTTTACTTAATGATTTTGAGCTTGCTTCCGACCATATTAAAATTTTGTTTATATTATTTTCAACTGCAAAAATTTAGTCTTGTCGCACGTGGGTAAACTTTGCAGATTGCGTCAAGTGTCGTCTCGCTTAGCTCTCATCTTCAAAGTCTGCAGGAACTATTTGCATGTTAAATAACTCAGAATTCTTGTGTAAATATTTTGAGGCAAAAAGAACAAATAAGAAGTCAAGAGAAAACGATAATGTAGATAACTAATTAATGTGTTAGAGCTTTTGGGTATTTTTGTAGTAGTTTCTCAAATCGTAAAACGTAGTTTTGATAACAAATAAATTTTTATAAAGTTAAATTATTCCAAACAATAGCAAAGAGCACAAGAAAACTGTTATAAAAAAAATCTTCCCACCCAAATGGATATATGTATGTATTTACTTAAATTTGTTCAATTTTACAAGATTTATTTAATAATTTTTATTATTATTTTATTTTAGTATTTACCTGACGCAAATTTGGTATCTCTATTTCTAATAGTATTTTAGACATTTTTAATGATTAATGTGATGATTAATGATGTTATAATAGAATCTTCTTAATTTTATATAAAAAGATTTACAAATCTCCATATTTTATAAAATTTCCAGTTTTTAGGTCAGTGATTATTCGAAACAATAATTATTTCGACATTTTTCAACAGTTTTTTTTTTAACAACTAATGGTGGTAAAGCGTTCTTACTTGAAATTTTTTAACGCAGTTGAATAATATATTAGACAATATGTCTAAGCGGCCTGTTGTTGGTGCTTAGTAAATTTCCTTGTCTTACAAATATTTTTAAAAACATTATTATGCACATCTTAGCATTTCAAAAAGTTCCCATAAAATATTCAAACAGTGGGCTTGAAAATAATTTGCCCAGCTAATTAACACACACACGCGAAAGTTTATTAAAGCACTCAAGCAGGCAGCCGTCCATTCATGCAACAAGGCGTCGTCCCACTTGAGATGGTCATGTCAAATTTGAAAAGGAAAATTATTTTGACATACTCGCTGGGGGGAGGGGGGCGGGCAAGACCAGATACAGGCCGACAACAAAGACGACAACCGCAATGACGTGACTTTGGCAAAGCAAAGCAAATTGTGTTAATCAACACGAGGGCAATCCACAAAACGCTTTTGCATGGCTGTCAATCAAAGGCGGGGTTGGCTCACGGCTCAAGGCGTGAACATGAACGTGAACCGTGGAACCGTAAACTGTGAACCGTGAACCGTAGTCGAAGTCGCATAGAGCGACTGCTGTCCCCGATTTGGCAAGCAATGCAAACTGACAAATAGTTAGCGCTAAGTGGGGGTTAAATTGCCGTTGATAAAGACAGCTGAATGACATTATGCGGCGCGACATGGAACATCATCAAAACAATTTCATGCCACACTTCAAGTTGAGAGAACTGCACAGATACTTGTGTGTGTCCAGAGATACCGATACGGATACACATACATATACAATTTCATGGAGCTTGTGTGGGGTTGGCGTCGAATAAATTAAATGTAATGTGACGTTTTTACAAAATGCGCTCATTTCTCAACATATCCGGCTGAAAACATAAAAAAATATATATATATATAAATGAAAAGCAAACGTGAAAAGATGCGACAAAATGAGACGCATAAATTCTCATATATGCCAAGCGAAATATTTCGCCTTAAATTAGCCTCAATTAAATGTTAATGCATTTTGACATTTCTGCTGTCGCCCTACCAGTAAATGGCCCGCCCCCCCCTCGCAGCCTCGCCGAGCCCCACAAGATTTAATTTACGAAAATAAATATACTTACGAATAAGACGGAGGCCTCCTCAGACGCCGTGTCGTGGGTTTGTCAGACTCACATCAGAAGGCGGCTCGGCATTCATGAAAAATGAATTATGATTTTCCGCAGTTAGGCGAGTATCTGTGGGATGCGCTCTGTGCAGCATCTCATCGGCTGTGCATGTATCTGTAAAATGCAAAGAGCAATTAGCGTTGATGTAGCCGCAGCAGCTGCGTCTTCATTTATCATCTGATTCTAATTCTGCTGTTGCTTTTGCTGCTGCTGCCACTTGCTTTGCTTTATATTTTATTGCCGACATTCTGTTTCTGTTAGCAAATATGTATGTAAATGAGTTAATGACTAAAGTCAACACTCAGCATTGTTGTTTCTTCTGCACCCTTCTCGGTAACGGACAAAAGCAGCCAACGGCTTAATTTAATTTTAACTAATTTAATTAACGTTTAGACTTATTAAGCCACTTGGCGTCTTGTTGTCCTATTTCTTAATTAAATTAATATTAATTTAAACTTTAGTTTTACGATTTTCATCTAGGCTGAAATCTACGAAACCCGTCTGAATAATAAGCGAATAGGAACAATATCAAACTTGGATGATAGATGATAGATGTTATTGGTAGATGATAATTAATTTAATCGATTTAGCTTAACTATGTTTTTCAGAATCGACAACATTTTCTTACTAATTGCAAGTATGTTGCTAGTTATTACTAGAATTGTTTACAATCCAAAAATTATGGGTACAAAATTGTTCCAAACATGATTAAAATCCCTTGCAGGCATAAATCATATTGAATAATTATCGATTATAAAGGATTATCGAGCTAAAATTGGAAAAACAAGTGCTGTTCTTAAGATCCATATATTTATGTTTCAAATATATCTAACAACACTAGTTTTTAGACAAAAAATAAGTTTGCTTTGGCGACTATAATACAAAGTAATCGAGTTTTGGCGATAAATTACCTAGTTTTGGTAAAATATCAAATATTTCATATGCAAAATCTTATTTTCCAACTTGAAATGAAAATCATAGTAAGTAAAAGGTAAATGCCTATTGATATTGACGTTATCGGCTAGCTGATTGGTTACCAAAAAATTATGTTGTAAAGATACAGAAAGAGGATGCATATATTCATACAATAATTTAACTTGAGGTTAATCTGTACGGGTTCAAAGAGTCACTTAAATTTGCTTGTGGTTAACCTCAGCACAAGTTGTTAAGGAACACGCCCACTTGGTGCCGTAACATCTGTCATTTCTGTATCTGTATCTGTATCTGTATCTGTATCTGTGTCTGCATCTGCATCGGTATGTGAGTTTACCTGAATTGAGTAGCGTAAAATATTCGTTTTTATTGAATTTGCGTAGTCGCTCAACTTGTGGCTGTTCTTTTTGCCGTTTGTCCAGTCGGGACCGTCACGTCGCGTCGGTCGGCCGCATGTCATCGTTAGTGTCTGCTTTCGGCAGGGATTTGTAATATTATGCTGTCAAGTCAAACATGCCCACTGACAGTTACCCACTGTCTGACGGGGCGGACGCTTGACTTGAGTGTGTAAGCCGACATCGGGTTACACCCCTCCTCTGGCATCGCAACAGCATTCGGAACGGCATTGCGATTGCGATTGGCAATGGGAATGGGAATGGGTATCGCTATGAAAATGGGAAACGGGGTTGGGGGGGCTGCCAATTACGCTTTTGACGCCAGGCAAGGGCGTCGACACCGTCCTCGTGGTCCTTGTCGCCGTTGACGTCGCAGTTAGTTGATTCTAACAAATAATGACATGGCAATTTGCAGATTTCACAGCATGCCCGAAGCTTTGGATGTAGGTAAATAGTCGCATATTCGACTCAAACATTACCAGTCAAGTCGAGTTAACGTAGTCAATTCAAAGCGCGCTTACAAGTTTGTTTAGCGGCCGCCTCGGGATCGAACTGGGACTGCCCGGCTATCAGTGTCAAGTCAAGGTGGTTGCTGCTGCTGCGGCTGCTGCTGCTGCTGATCCCCCGCCGAGGACCGCCTGCCAATGTCAGTTAGCTGAATGTCCTGTCCTAGTCCTCGCTGTTTGTCAGCCTCGTTGCCTGCCCGCTGTGTTTTGTGTGCGCCCAGAGAAATTCAATTGCGAGCATGGGTTAAAAGCTTCCCAAACTGACAGCAGCTCGACCCGCATCCGCATCCACGCATCCCGGACACCCGGACAACCTTGCTCCCCGCTTGCTCGCTGACTGCCCGCCGGTGGTCGCATTCGGGTGAAGACCTCCTGCGTGTCTGCTGTCAAACTTCCTTGTCTCTGCCCAGGCCTACCATATATGTTAGTCCATCCGAGTGTGCGTGTGTGTGTGTGTGTGTGTGTGCGTGTGTGGTTGCCTCTGTGGTATTGGTTGCATTTAAGTAAGGCCAGACTGAAAACATTTCTGTCTTCCTGCTGACTTGTGCAGCTGTCATGTGATTAAGTCATTAACTTGCAGATTGAAGATTTTACAGTTACTCTCAATTTTATTCGCCAACTTGCAAAAGATAAGGTTTGCTTTGAAAGCTTTTTGCTTTTTGGTGCAGCAACAAAGTGGATAAGCAGGGTAACTAACCTTAATTACATTTTTTTATTATTATTATTATTTAGCTATTGCTAATATCTGTTTATTATTATTATTACTATTTTTAACCAAGTAAGGCTGTTGAAAACCTGATTTATGTTTAAAAATTTGTGACTCAACAAATCAATTCAAACAAGTAAGAACGTTGCAGTCGGGCGTTACCGACTGCGTTATACTCGTTCACGTTCGTAAATATTGATATTTTAAAAAATTGCGGTATTTTGCAATTTGTGTGTTGCT
>SCDT01000884.1:0-32180 GCA_004143765.1 Drosophila melanica
GCCGGCGAGCACGGGCTGCAGCTGCCGCCACTGGGACGCCGCGGGCGACGCGCCTCGGCCGCGGCCGGCTTCCGCAAGCGCGGCGTGCTGTCCAAGGAGCGCTCCCTGGACGAACAGGCCATCCGGCGACGCAACTTGGAGGCGAAGCGCACCAGCTGCGACTCGCTGCCCTGGGGCGGCGATGCGCTCGACTATCGGCGCGGCACCATCTTCGAGAGCCTCGAGTCCGACGGCGGCGGCGGCCCCAACAGTCCCGCCTCCAGCTACGATCTGGATGTGCGCAGCATTCGCAGCGCGGAGGTGCCGCGTCCACGTCCCGATCTCGATGTGGACATCGATCTCGATCTTGATATCGATGCCGATGCCGATGGCGATGCGGAGCCACAGCCGTTGTCTGTGGTCAGTGCGCTGGTGCAGCCGACGCCGACGCCGACAACCACGCCCACGCCCACCGTCATGCCGCAACAGCAGCAGCAACATCAACATCAACAACATCTGCAGAGACGCCCCTTCGGCTGGTCGCAGTCCGTGGATCAGGGCTGCCTGCTGGGCGCCGCCGGGCGCAGCAGCCTGCTGCTGTCTGTGCCACGTGCGATGCCGCCGCGCAGTCGCAGCGGCAGCACCAAGCAGCTCTTCAAGCAGCAGGCGCTCGACGAGGACGCCGACATGGACGAGAACTCGCTGCTGCTGCCGGCCAATGCAGCAGCAACAGCAGCCGCATCAATTGCAGCAGCAGCAGCAGCTGCAGCCGGCGCAGACGTCGACGTCGACGTCGACAGCATTGTTGGCGGCGACTGCCCGTCGCTGCTCAGATCCGATTCGGCGGACATAATGCGCATCATCAGCGAGCGACGGCGCATGGATCACCGGGATCAGTGCGGCAACGAGGACAGCGACTACAACGAGCTGCTGCTCGTCAAATCGCCGCAGTCGTCGACGGACTAGACTAAGCGCTCCCCTCCCCCCTCCGCTTCCTCTCTAACCCACCCTCCTTCCACACAGCTGGCAGGCCTGTGCCATAAAACAAAGTATTCAAAACGTGTTATCGATAAACGATAAATCGACACAAGTCTGTTAGTTTTCTCTTTTTTTTATATTCAGTTTATTCTCTTTCTCTCTCTCTCACACACACACACACACTCTCTGTAGCCTGTGCAAAACTTTAGGGAATTTTCCAAGTGCTCAGTTTAAAGAATGCAAAACTAAAGCGTTAGCTCATAGGCAATAATGTTAACGATAACGATACCGATAACGATTACGATAACGATAACATTACTCACTAGCGTTAGGCGTTAACTTTAACTATATAACTGTAACTTTAACTATAAAGATAACTATAACGATAACTGTAACGATAACGATAACGATAACGATAACTGTAACGTTAACGATAACGGTAACTACTCATAGAGCGTTCTCCAACAAGAAATTGTCAACTGTTTTTAGTGCAATCTACGGTTTTCATAAGTTTAGCAAACAACAACAAAATCCAAAAGGTATCAAACAAAAAATACAAAAATTAAAAAAAATACTAAACAAAATTCGTTGTTTAGAGCGTTTTCCGTTTCAACCAAGCAAAAGAAAATAACAAAAAAAAAAAAATTAAAAAAAAACTATATATACTATATATAAACTAAATGCTGATTAATGATGATTATATATATATACATATATACAAGCGTTATATACACAGTTATACACACATATATGATGGAAATTGTGAACGATAAACAAAAGAAAATCATCAACTCTGTGATTAGCTCTTAAAGTTTAAAACATTTATAAACAAAAAAGAAAACAAATTCTATATACATATATAATATACGATATATGTATGTACACTATATAGCGCATATGTATGTACATATAGAGCATCCAATATGCGCATATATTGCATTGTATTGTATTTTATGTAGTCTAGTCCAAGGCCAAAAGCTGACAACAATTGACGCAGTATTCAGTCAACAAAATAACACATACACAATGATAAGCAATAGCGTATTTAGATTGTTAAGGTTCTAATGTAAACTAACTGCAAAACAAAAAATATGAAAATACTAAAAATAATACCAAAAAGTACTAACAAATACCAAGCAAGCATTGTTGCCACTTTTCGCGTATAAAAACAAATTTAAAAAAACGAATTTACATAGGTACTTAACACACACACACACACACACCAACACTCGAACACAAACACACACACACACACACCGAAGACACGATGCTCTTTTAGACAATCTTTGGACTCTTAACGCGCTCTCTTTCTGGCCTTAACCAAGCGTTCACCTCTAACGTTGTCTCGTTCATTTCAATAAAATTGTGCCAAAAAGAAGTACACACACACACACACACACGCAAACACACACACTCTCACACTCAAAGTAACTTATTGTGTAGTGAAAAAACAAAGAAGGAAATTCTTGAATTATATAACTAAACAAAGGCCCCCTAAGAAAAGAAACTGATAAAGGCAGAAGAAGAAGCACCCTAAAGTTTATTTTTTTATACCAACCGGGCTAAGGGGCAACAAATATAAATACCCTAAACTAAATAATGTTTTTTTTTTTTGTAAGTGTTAACTGTAGCTATATATGTAGTCGACTTTTAAAGGTAATCAGGGGTTAAGAAATAGAAAAAGAAAAACTATATAAATATTTTAGATCCAATATGCCCCGAATTGGAAACCAACAACAACAACAAGAACTTTATGGCGTAGCATTTATAAAAAGTAGTAGACAAATTTAAATAGAAAAAGAAAAAAAAAAACACTAGTGACTATCCCCCATATAGAGTATATATACATATATATATATATAGATATAGAGGGAGTTTATGTGTATATATGATACTTGTATATGAAACTATCAACGAATTGTAAAAGCTAGCCCAAAAGTCAGCTAAACTTTATAGGCAATAAAAATAATAAGAAGAAGAAGATAAGTAGTAAAACTTTAAGATGAAGCAAAACACAAAACACTGTCAATTTTCCAACATGGTCTAAAAACTAAACTAAATTTTCCAAGAAAAACAACAAAAAAAAAAAAGAATACAAAAGAAAGAAAAGAAAACGCATTTTTACACTCTTTGTAGGATCAATAAAAACAAAACCGAATAGATCTCTAGTAAAACCCCAAATTTAGATAAACTTTTGACACAATAACAAACAAGAACAAAAACAAAACAACTGCAACAAAAAGCAACAAATCGAACTTAGAAACTTTATGCTACACGCGATCGGGGGGGCCTCTCTCCATCGGGCGTTACGACACATTTATACAACAACTACAACAACAAAACGACAAATTTAATTATATAATAATTTCATCTGTGCCTTTCTCTACGAATATATGTGTATATATATATACGAACATGTTATTATCTATGTAAATGTGTATATATATACTGATACACAACTATGTGAATAACATATGAGATATCTACTAAATACTACTAAAACTACTTCACACGTGCTCTTCTTTATACACACTCTCTGTCTGTCTCTCTCACACACTCTTCCCTCCTCTTTGGTGAAGCTGCTAACAAAATGAATCCAAAGTTTAACTATATATATCTCAATTAGTTTTGATCCCACTGGTTTATGTCTGTTATGTCTCTCTGGAAACACCAATCAATAATATGTTTAGCTAGAATTTACTGTCTATTGATATCGATAACTAACTAACATACACACTTTCTGGCTCGCTCGCACACACGTCTAACGTAACGCAGTCAAAAAGGGACACAGTTGCACAGTTGCCAGCAGTTGCAAGCAGTGCAAACACTTGACTCTATCACACTCTCTCTTTCTCTCTCAATAGCAAAAGTTACAAATTTATTCAGTTATGCTCTCTCATGTTACTGGCTAATTTAACATGCACTTTAACATGTTGTCTTGTCAGAAGTTAGCAAGCAGTTAACAAATTTTGTTGAGAGTTAAAAAAAGTGCTAACTGATTATATTTTGAGCGATATGTTATGTTGCTGAGCTTATATTAACTGATTTTTATTAGTTTTCTTATTTCAATCTTTGCTCAACTACCGCGAACTTTGCCAGGAACATGGGAAAACGAGCCTGATAACAGCAAAACTATTCAGCAAATGCAGCTAAGCTACTATTTACGAATTAAAACAATAATATTTGAGTATATATATAAATAGACACACACTGACACACACACACACACACACACACACAACAATATTATTATCTAAGCCTACCAAAAACACAGTTTATAGGTTAATGCGCTGTAGTTTTGAATGTGTTTATTTTTTTGTAATTTTTTAAAGTAGCAGCTTGAGCTAAAAAAAAAAAAATGTAAAAACCAAAATGAAGAAGATAAAGAAAACAACAACAAAAAAAACAGGCCATAACACTTTTTTGAGAGCATGCAAACCTAACATGAAAGAAGTAAGAAAAAAAACTAAAGTGCGTTTTTTTTGTCTTGTTGATTAATAATTAGGTAATGAGATAAAAAAAAAAAATAAGTTATTTAAAGCAAAATTAGACAAAGAAAAATGCTGCACAAAGAGCTAATTAAATTTAAAATAAAAAAGAAAAACAACAACTATGTAGAAATTTGAATTAAAAGGAAAGAAAAAAATATATACATATAAATTTTGCTTTTAGCCAAAGAAACAAATAACCAAAAATAAATAAGTGAAAATAATTATGTAAATGTTATAAAAACAAAAGTATAAATAAAAATGCAACAACAATAAGCAAAAACAGTAAGCAGCAGCAGCAAAAAAAAGCGAAGAGAAAGAAAAGCGAACTAAAAAAATTGAGCACTATTTCCAGCCTGTCCCTAACCCAGTTACTTAAAAAACAAACACTTGCAGTAGTAATTACAACAACAACCACAGCTGAAAGAGAAACAGTTATAAAAGTTTTGTTGCGTAACTTTTGCGTTCAACTGAAGCAGCAGCAGAAAATACCAGAAAAAAACAAGCAGAAAAGTAATAAATAAATAATAATTACATAGTTGTAAATTGGTTGAAACTACCACAGAAATCGCTCTACATATGCCCCTATACATATGCATATGTACATATATATATACTATATATACACATAATTAAATATGTATATAAGCAAAACAAAGAGCATTATGAATTAAACAGAAATTTTGAAAAGAATATCGCAAGCTTGTTCCTTCTAATTGGCGCCCTCTGTGGCACGGTGACTGCAGCTGGGCTTGCTAGGTCGCACTGCTTGTCATCTACTTGCAAGCAGTTCAAAAGCAGTTCTGGATTCCATTTGAGTTTCGACAATTTCGCCAGCTTCCACAGCGACGCCCGCTCCGGTTATCTTATCACATCTCCACCGCATCCGAACTGCGGACGTGCGCTAGATTTTTTTTATTGTGAATACCCTGCAAACATTAAGCGGCTAATGTTGGGTAATTTATAATTAGTACATTTTAAATATATTTTATATTCCTTTAAATTACTTTTCGTTTATTGATTTGCAAACTATTTCAGAAAATTGTCTGTCCGATACACTCAGAAATAATTCAACGCTAAATCCAAGTTTCAAATCAAGTAAGTTATATTCTTAAATTAAGTAAATAAATTGTTGAATCTAGCAAAATTGTAATAGTATTTCTTGAAAGTTCAACTTAATTTCTTGAATTCTTGAAAATTCTTGTATATAATTTCAGTATAAAACTTTCATTAAATGCATTCGCTAGCGCAGGGTATCTGCTAGTTAAGCACCCGCATTTTAGCGCATTCTTATTTAAATTATGTTTTTTGTTTCTTTCCTTTCCGCAGTTGGCATCATTAATGGGTAAGTGACATTGCATTTTTGAGCCGCTCTCGCGCTTTGTCTTATTGTAAATTTTCTCTTTATTGCATAAGAGTGAACCTACTTCCCCCTTTCTTCTCCCCCCNACTCTGTCTGCCTCACTCTCTTCTCACTTGTGTGAACTTCGCGTGGCTATTAAAACGACATCCAGCTAAAGTCAAGTGAAAATATATTTTGGGGCCGCTTTTATTACGACTTCCCCACCCGCCCCGTCGCCATTTCCTCCCGCCCACTCTGACACTGACACTGACAGTCATCTTTACAACACCCGCCTGCACGCCCCCCACAACCCTCCGCATCAACTCTGTGTAGATTTTAGGCAATATGCGCTCATTTGCCTGTTGCCACGTTTGCGCGTTTGCGCTTTTAATTAACGGTGGTTTCTTCTATTGCCTCATGAAAGATTGCAAATGAAGTAATTACAAAAAAACAAAAAAAACAAAACAAAACAAATACAAAAAACGACAAAATTAAATGCCAAAGATGACCATATGAAAAAAAAGAAGAAAAACAAAATTAAAAAAAAAAAACTGTGTTACGACGCAAGAAAAATTAACGGCATTTGGATCAGTTTTTTAGTTGCTGTTTCTTCGTTGTTGTTGTTGTTGTTGTTGCATCGCTTAGCTTTTCCTTGACGTGAAATGCGTTCATGGTCAAAGTGTCAAACGTGATGTAACGGTACATTATTCACGGACACCAAGGCAGAAAGAGAGTGATAAAGAGAGCGAGAGAGAGTCAGCAAAAGACAGCAAGAGAAAAAGAAATTGAGAGCGGCTATTTCTCATCCAAACTAATCGATAAATTAATTGCAAATCGATCATCTTAGGCCAACCTAAAGAAAAGATCACAGAGTGAAAATCTAAGAAACACCTGCGTCATAAATCAACTTACAACACTGCTTGCAGCCGCACAGTGTTGCAAAAGTGCCGCCTTACCTTTAAAAATTGCTTTGTGGTGAACTTAGCGCCATTGTCAACAATTTCCCATTGCGATTACGCTAAATTCCGAATTCAATTCCGGCGCCGAGATTCGTCTTATACGTTTATTCATTCGTTCGCATTCGCATTCGTATTCGTATTTGCATACGAATTTATGTTTGCATTTGAGCTTTAGTAGCACTTTATTATTTATTCACTGTTAAGTTGAATTTTAGTCTGTGCTGTTTGCTTTTTTATTTCTTTTTTTTTGTCATATACATACATATATATAAATATATATATCGTATATATATATGTATATATGTATACAGCATTGTTTCTTGACACTTTCACTTTTCTCATTAAAATATGAGACCGGGTCGTGTCGGCAGCGACAGGTTTCTGCTGACAGCATTACAATACGAAGACGAATACGAATACGAATACGAATATATGAACTTACGAATATGAATACCCGCACCGGACCGTGAACTGTCCGTCGTTGTCCTAACCTTAAAACATGTGTATATATGTACATATATATCTGGAAATTTCGTTTACATCTTCATACATTATAGCCTGTAACAATCCCCCTTCCGCCTCTCTCTCTCTCTCTCTCTTTCTTTCTCTTTTACATTCATATTGCAAACTTTAGTCACCTGTTAACTGTGTTTTTTAACGTTTCGTTCTCTCAGCTAGAACTTATCGCTTTCCTTATCTGCCAGCAGTAAAAAATGTTTCTGTCAATCATTAGTCAATCAGTAAATCAAACGGTTTTCAGTAAATCAATCAGTCAACTCATCATTCATTAGTCGCTCTCATTCTTACCTAGGATTTTACGTAAAAATCATATTTAATATTATTTAAAAACTGTGCAATTCTTCTCTTCAGCCTGTTTATCTGCATGACAAAGCCATTTTGGCACCACTTTTAATTATTTGCAGGGCATGCATATGGTTTGGAAATTCGGTTTTTTGTTTTTCTTCTTCATCTTCATCTGAAGTTCCTCCTGCAGTTGCCCCTCGCCGGCAGCGATTGGGAAACCAGTTTCCAATTACAAGCGAACAGTCACCGAATTCTGTTTTGATTTGCTTCTGCTTCTGGTCACATCTTCCAAAATGCATTTTATTCGCCCTTTACCAGCACACACACACACACACAGACAGACACACACACACACACTCGAGTCCATAATTATGGAGAATTCCAGTCATGCCTGCAGTTTTTGGCAGCTTTTTTTCATTTTATTTGAGATCTTTAAGAACTGGTTTTCGATCTCAAGTACCAAAGCGACTGCAACTGCAGCGCTAACGGTAAAGCTATATAACTATAGCTAACGCCAGAGCTAAAATCCAAAGCCGCTCATTGTGGCTAAAACGTATTTTCCCAACTTTTCATATTGCCTTTTTGGAAAATTGAAAAAGCATTGCACGACATTTGGGGATTTGTTTTCGAGTATTGCACAATGGGCGTCAATTTATCGAATGGGAGAATGGTCTGTGGTATGGCTATGGGTATGGATGGGGGGGAGGTGTAGGGGATGGGGGGTAGAGAGTAAGAGAGCAATAACAACAATGGCACTGACAACTTGTCGTTGTTCGAGTTGTTGTTAATTTTTGTGTTTGGGAACTGGGAGTGGAGTTTCAACCCGAACCCGAAGCTGAAGCTGAAGTTGAAGCTGAAGCTGTTCAGGCACAGGTGTGCGAGTGTGCGAGTGTGTGCGAGTGTGTGTGTGTGTGAAATCAGTTGCCACATTTCTTGTTCCTGATGAGTGCATTCAACACAGGCAGCAGCTCAATTAATTAGCAAGAAATTATCTGAAAACCCGCTCAAGATTCGATTAGATTAATCATTTAAATGTTGGTTTAAGCCAAAACTAATTAACAGTTTATTCATTTGCCATGGTACTCAGCGAATTGAAACCCTTTTAGGATTATAATTGATGTGATTTGTGAATCTTACAATCTACTAAAGTAAACTCATTGATTGATTCGCTCGAAAATTTAATTAATTTTACTTATTTCATTTTTTAATATCGTTTCTTTAAATAGTTCCTTGAAACAATTCCAATTTCTCGTTTGTATTTAATATTAAGTATTGCTAATTATTATTTTAAATGAAATGTTTATTCTCGTATCCAAAATTATGTTATTAATTTTCTACTAATTCATTCATAAATACGACTCACGACTCGTTGATTCAAAACAGACTTTACTCAGTTTTTCACTTTTACTTAATTCCTTCAATTGATTAGCTTAGTTATTCACTCAGTGGCTTATTCATTCATTCTCCCATAGTCTTTGATTATCGCTCAAGTTGTCTTTGAACACATTTACTTTGGCTCTTCTCTTTCTATTTCTTCTTTTTTTTTTTCTTTTTCCATTATGGGTTTTACTTTTTTTTGCGGCCAACTTTTGCAACAGCAGCATAACATAAAACAACAACAGCAACAATAATAGCTACGATCACTCCAACAACAACAACAACAATAGCGACAACGACATTCGTTTGTTAACAAAATGCTTATTACAACATCGGCGATGACGCAGGGCTTTTTTTTATTCCACTGTCCAGCAGAGACAACAACAACAACAGCAGCAGCAGCAGCAGCAGCGGTCGTCGTCGTTGCTCTCTTTGCGACGCTCTCTTTTGCTTTGTGCACTTGCACGCTCTCGCTGGTGCTTGGCTCGTACTCGTTGGCGCTCTCTCATTTCTTTTTTGTGTGTCTCTGTCTGCAGCACTTTCGTTGCGCTTACCCAAGCTAACGGTAAAAATTTGCACTGTCTTCGTTCACTTGCGCTTTCATGCTCGCGACTGCGACTGCGCTGAGCTTGAGCTTGAGCCGCAGCTGACGACGACGACGACGCCGACTCCGACGCTGACGCTTGAGCCTATGCTGTTGAGATTTAGTTTTTGGGCTCTCGCGCTGCCGCGGCTGCTGCGACTGCTGCTGCTGCGACTTTTTGGGCTGCGTTTTTGAAATTGTTGGCATATTTTTACAACTGGCCAAGACGCGCAACCGCAATTCGTTGACGTGCGTTCATGCCAAGCGGTCGTCGCTTGTCGCAGCTCCCAACTATCCACACACGGCTGCCGTGCCCCGCCAACCTTAATACCCCCCGCTCGCTCATTGGCTCCGCGTGTGCGCGACGAAAGTAAAAGTGCCAAAAAAATTCAACAACAACAACAACAACAAAATCATAAATAAAACAACACGAAATACGAAATATACGACAAAAAAAAAAACTGAGAAATTCTAACGGTTAAAAAAGCTGAGCTGCGCTCGAACAGCGCTTATTACACAACGAAGAGCGAAGAAGAGAGGCGATTTTTAATGTGCCGTTTGTGTGATAATTAAATAATTTTTTTTTGCTTTGGCTCGCCGTGAAAATGATTTGAGCAAAGTGTCCACAAAGAAATTTACAAAAAAAAAATATAATAATAATTATAATATTAAAAGAAAGAAGAAGCAGTCAAAGAATACGAAGCGACATTTTGGGATATTATTTACAACTTTTTGGAATTTGTTTTTTTCGATATTTTTTTTGTGGTTTCTGAGTGAAAGTGAAGCAGGGCAGGCGACGCGTCGAACGTGCCCCATCAATTTGTGGGATATTTCGTTTGTTTTTTTTTTTTCTCTTATTTAAATCATGCGCTTACAACTCGTGCTGAGGCCGCAGCTGCTGCTGCTGCCGCTGCTGGCGTTGGCAGCGACTGGTGCACGAGCGGCCATCGACAATAAGGACAACAAGTCCTCGCCCATCATTAGTCCCGATCAGCACAATGTGATCAACCTGAGGCTCCACACGGAGGACAACAACAACAATCACAGCAGCGACGCCAGCATCAACTTCGATCTGTCGCGCACGCAGCGACTGCGCGACGCGCTGAACGTCTTCGATCTGTCGCTGCTCGCAGCGCAGTGGCCACGCCTCGAGGCGACGCACAAGCTCAGCGCCAACTGCACAAAGGACATGCGAAGCTATCTACACGGCCTGAGCGACGCCAAAATGTGGGCTGTCAAAAGTGAGTACAGTCGACGGGTGTGGGAACAATAGCAATGGGAACAGTTAATATGTAGCAGTAAAGTGCAATAGAAATGGGAACTTCTGAGTGGGAACAGTTATATGATTTGGGTCAGGCGTGCTGAAAATAAAAGCAGTAAATTCGTAAATTTACGTGCGAAAATTATTAAAATTAGGGATATTATTAAAAAATATGTTAATAAGGGTAGAATTTCTAATCGTCTGACTATTTAAAGACTATCCAGCCACTTTGGAATTTTAATTAAGGAAAAGCATAAATGTTACGGTCGGGTGTAGCCGACCGCGCAATACTCGTACGCTGTGCAATAATCAGATCAAATTTTTTTTTCAAAATATGTTTTAATAAAAAATTTAAAATAAATGTATTTTCAAAAATGGAAAAGTAATGACCAAAATTTAAACAAGAAACTCTATTGACTTTTGACAAATTTATGGAAGCTTTAGATCGGAATCATCTTGCCATTTTTATAAAATATAGTGTAATATTTTCGTCTTTTCGTGCTCTCTCACCTTCACAGTTTTAATTGCTATAAGAACACAATATATTGGAAAGCGAAGGGCTTGGGAGAGCCCTAAAAAAATCAAATTCAAATTTTCAAAAGTTATCACCAGCAAATGGAATAAATCGATGCGAAGGCTACGAAACAATTTGTAAAATATGTACCAAAATCAAAATTTTCAAGAAAAGTATCGCAAATTTAAAGAAGACAAGCAACTAACTGCATATCCCTCACCCGCTTACGGCCCACTATCCGTATGTTTGCCTTGAACTACAAAGTTAATCGCAATTTTTATGTAACAAGACCAGATCGGACCAAACAACTCGTTTTACTTTTCTTAAGTTGTTTTAGCGCAAATAACAAAACGAATTAAACGTCTAAACAATTTAGCCTGATTTTCTTTTCTGCTTAAAATGAATCATTTTAAATTGGAGACATATTTTGCTTGATTCAACAGAATACAATGACAATGGTTGCTGATATAAAATGAAGGAGATAATTGTAGTGTTATGTTCGAATATAGTATAAAAAATATAGTATTCAAAATTTAGTGTCCCGTATGGCTCATAAATATATTTGAGCGCGCAATTTCTTGAGCATTTATTGGGCAATTGGCTAAACTGGCAGCTATTATCCATTATCTAAGTGATCGAGCAAACTGCCGAATTATTTTCAATAAAGATATATGCATGTATCTTTATGCATATATGCATTAATAGGTTTGCGCATATATTCAATTTTCGGGTTTTCAGCTTGTTGTTGCTTTTCGTTGTTAGCTGGTTGCTCTTGTTGCTTTGGTTTTGGTTTTTTGGCGAATTGAGCGCTGCATGTGAACGTGCCGTTTGCTGTGGACCGCTTTAGCGGCGAATTCTGAAAATTTCGAGACTCGGATCTACATAGTTCATAAAGGCATGCGCCGCTGGCTGGCTGGCTGGCTGGCTGGCTGGGTGACTAGACGCCAAGGTCGCAATTAGTTCTTGCCCGACCACAGCAACTTGCAACTGCAACAACAACTTGAAACAACTCAATTGTGCACTTTGATTTTGATTTCTAGTTTAGCTCGTTCAGCTGTTGTTTTTCAATCCGAGTCGGCTTTTTGGCTTCGATTTGTTTTCGATTTTCTTTATTTTTTGGCAAATTGTTTGGTCATTATGTCAGCACCCTGTATCAGCTTGAACAATGGCCCCAAACTGTAATTAGATATTGCATATAATGCAATACTCTATATATACGTACATATACATATATTTATTATGTTATGGCCTCCCCCCAATCACTGCTGTCCAAAAGTTAACCAACACTTTAACAAGCTGTCAAACTAGATTCCGTTACGCTCATGTTCTGTCTGTCAAAGTTGAGTGGGCAGTTCATCTAACTGTTAAGTATTCGATAGGATGGTCATGCAGTTTTGCCACCAGTATTTCGACATCGTACACTTGACTAAAGTTAGCAAATTAAATAGGAATTGAGCATACAATGTGAGCTGTACGTAGTTAAATCGATTAACTGCTGCCCCATCTAGGTGTGCACAGCTAACATGCACTTTGCCATGAGCTTCTATGTTAAAGGAACATACTTTTGCACTGCTTGCTGCGTGTACTGCTTGCCATCGGCTGCACATACAACTTGCAGCAGTTGCAAAAATGGAAAAAACATGAAAAAATAAAATTATGAATAAATGCGGTGCGACTAGTTTTTGGCTTTTGGGTTTTTTTCTTCTCATTTTTTAAAGCTTTTTTTTTTAAGTTTTGGCTTGGTTGCGCCAGCGTGTGGAGAGCACGCCCCCTTTGTGCACCGCCCTTCCCCCCAGTGAGTGACTAACCGAGTGAGTGACCAACTGACCAACTGACTGAATAGGTGAATGAGCAAGTGAATGACCAACTGTGAGTGTGCCTTGTCCAAGTGAGCTGTCGCTGCCGCTCTTTGTGATTTGTTATGCAATCAATTAACACAAGGCGAAGCGAAAAGCGAAAAGCGAAAGAAGAAAACAACAACAACAGCAACATTTGTTTCTTTTCCTTTTGGTTAGTTGTCTTCAAAGTTTCACTAAAAAATGGCCAAGAAAAATTGAAACTGATTCAAAGCTTGCGCTTAAATCAAATATTATTTCAACTTTTATTCTAGGAATTTGATTTATTTTTAGCTATTAGCTTAGCTCTTGGCCCGCCAACTAACCGCATTCATAATTCATTATTTATGTTCTTTAAAGCGCTCATTCAATCACTTTAACTGGTTCGCATTAAGATTTAAACGTTTTTTATGCTCATTGCGCTCTCTCAATCTGACCACATCCGAGTCTTGAGATATCTGCTGGCCACACGGCAAGACCAGCCTCTAATGGCCAAGATCAATGGCCATTCAGTGTGCCGCTTTACCTTTTTAGCGCCTAACTCAACATACCCGAACCCCCAAGTCTAATAGGTCTTATTTCCTTAGTGTTTTCTCATATGTATTATTGTAAAAAACTATATGCAAAATAAAGAAAATATATTCTTTATTTTTTGAATCGATATATATATTTTTATATTTTGTTTTTATTAAATTATAAATTCAGTTGAAATAATTAAATTTGAGTGAAATATGAACAAACTTTAATAGCCCCTAAAACTCTTCCTTAAAAAATTATGAATATAATTCCGTTTTTGCTTAATGCTTTTCTTTCCACTTTGTTGATTTTAAGCTTTAGAACATGCATGGTGGTAAAACTATTTGTTGCCCTGGTTTCTCTACACAAAATGTTGTGTTTTTAAAAAACTGTTTTATAATATTTATTTTGACTTTTTTACTGTCTGTACATTATATTTATCCCTTGTATTATATGTCCACTTTTATGTCTTAGACATTTTCTTTTCTGATACTTGACTTTAGAACTAGTTCGGCACTGGTTCGGGTATATTTAAAGTCGCGCTCTTGTTTGTTTGGTGCACGTTCTGACTGGTTGCCTTTGTTGTTGTTGTGCATTTAGTGGCAACTTCGGCTCGTTGCTTTGGTTGATTGTTGCAATCGATTGGTTGCTGCCGCTGCTGCCACCAGCCGGGGTTGGCCCCGCTCCGCCCCTCCCCCTCCCCAACGATCGGTCAACCCCCCCGTGCAATGGCAATTTAAAGCTGTTTTGCTGTTAGCGCTCGGCTGTTGCTGACTTAGTCGAAGGCCAAACGGTTTTAGCCATGGTTGGCTGCCTGGCTGGTTCTGGGCCACGGCATGTGTGGAAATCCTGGCAATGAAATGGAGCCAAAAAGCTTTAGCTTTTTTGTTGTTGTTTCAATCTCTGAATTTTGTTGCTGTTTGTTTTTTGAGGCTTTCGTCAGCGGCGCGGCTCAAAAGTGAGAGAAGGCCCGAAGAGGAAATGCAAATGTTTGCTCTGCCAAGCCCATCATTAGCCCAATGCTGATGAACACAAACAACCTTGTATGTGTGTGTGTGTGTGTGTGTGTGTGTGTGTGTCTGTGTGTGTGTGTGTGTGTACTTGGGCTGTTGTGCAAACTTCCTGCTCGCTGCTTTCACAGCGCGTCTTTTTCTTGCTTGCCTGCGATGCCTTCCAGGAAACTTGGCGCGAACGACCTCCACTTGGCCACAATTGCAATTTCGGCCATTACCAAATTAGCTGCCGCCGCTGACCTCGTCTAGCATTTCACCCGGCCAATGGCACAAAAGATGACCAAACAAGACGATAAAAATAAAATAAAAAAACACAAAAAATTACAAAAAATATGAAAACAAAAATGATCAAAAGCCAAATTGTCGTTGGCCAACTTGAAGAGCTGCTGGCCGGCAACAAATTGGCAAACGGCCTGCAGTGCGCGGCGGCTCGTGCCTGGCCTATTTTACGTATTCATTTGGTTTTTGTTGTTGTTGTTGTATTTGTTGGCCATTAGCTTGGACATAATGGCAGCAACAATTTTTAGGCCAATATACTTAGCCGAGTTTTGGCCAAGAGTGGACTGGCAGGGGGACGGGGGGGGGCAGCTACCAATTACAGTCTTTGTGCAAAATGAAACGTCACGCAACATAATTTCTATTGCTTTCCCATTGTTGTTGTTGTTGTTGCTGCTGCTGCTGCTGCTTCTGCTACTTGTTGTTGTAAATGGCAATAATAAAGCAATAAGAAAATGAAGAAGCAGAAAGCCGCACGCACACACATACAGAAATTGCACAACATATAAACACGTCAAGTCAGCGCAGTTTATTGTTGTTGTTGTCTCTACATACCAACAACAACAACAACAACAAACACTGCAGATAAGCGTAGCCTGTCAGCTGCTGGTCAGACAGCAGCGTTGACGCCGACGCCGACGCCGACAGCGACGGCAGCGCTGTGCTTATGTAATTTAACTTTAATTTGATTGTTGCAATGTCTTGCAGTTTTTTTCCGACATGTTGTTGCTGTTGTTGTTGTTGCTTTGGCGAAAACGAAATTATGGCCAGGCAAATGTGCGCTCGCCTTTGCTGTTGTTGTTGCTGCTGCTATTGGCAGCAACAATAACGGTCAATTTGTGGCAGCCACTTTCAACTTTGGCCGAGATTTTCCTCTTGTTTAATATCGTTTTGATTTAATTTTTCTTATTTTTTTGGGTTTTTTGTTTTTAGTTGCACAAAAACAAATGACTTAGGCAACGAACTTGTTCAGCTCTATGCGCGCACAACTTTGCGCGCAATTAACGCAGTTTTACTTGGCACTTGATCATGAATTATGGCCTAAAAGAAGTCTGTGGCAATCGTCATCTCGAGCTGCTATTGAGCGGTTGTTGTCGCTGACTGAGCAGCAATGAGAAGATCGAGAAAAATATGAATATAATTATTTTAATCTTTTTAAAAACTTTATTTTCTTGTAAAACTGTTTAAACAGATATTTCCGAATAGTAGAAAATTTGTTTAAAATTTTGTTGCTTTTTTATCAAAGCAAATCAGATGCCCTTAAATTTAATAATTTGCTTAATTGGATTTTTATACTTCGGTTATTTAATATGCCCAAAACAAATGTTAACCTATTTCATCTAATTTTTTTTTTTTTTGGATATGTTGCCACAATAATATTTGTAACGCATCTCTTTGATTAACATAGCGATACAGGTATGTGTGTGGGGTCTGCTTAGGATGTGTTAAGTGTGAACCAGTTTCTGCAATTTAACATTGCGATGGCTGCGATCTTGCATAACCTCACTTGATGAATGCCATATTTGATTACAGAAACACAATATTTGCACTTGACTTGCACTTTGGGTTTGACTGGCGAATCAACTGCGTAAATGACGGCACATATTTTGAGATATTGTCAGATCGTTGGACTTAACGACAATTTGATGTTGTTTGGCCCGAAATGGAATTGCGCCGAATTGTGTAAACTTGTGATTATGGCCCAGAGACGGAGCCATCATGATGATGATGTTGATGTCGATGTTTTATAGCTGACATAATGCCGCATGCTTATGGCATTCGGAATGGCTAGTTTAATCGGTATCGTAATCGTAATTGCAATCATTTATCGAAGTAGCAGCCAATTGGGTTTCAAGTTTAATGCGCCGCTTGGTCTTGGTTTGGCCCAGCTCACACTTTTAATCAAACGATTTCTATGTCGCGCTCGTTGCACTCAACTGAAGGTCCCCTCCAGTCGCGCCTCACCATCACACGTTAGTTCGATATATCTACGATATACTGAATGCTATACACACTCGCTATATTTCGGCTCGATCGCAAGTGCAAGTGCATTCCCGGACAGCGCTTTTGGCCTGGCCCAATTTGGTTTGACACTGAGACGACGGGTAAAAGTGTGAGTGTAAAAAGCACTTCCGTTAAGTAAGAGCCGAAGACGTGTCGGGCATTTGAAAGCGTTTGGCAGCCAGCGAATTGGCCAACAGCCCCTCTATTTGGGGTTATTGACCATAATTGCATTTGATAATTGCGCACTTAGGGCGCCCAAATGGCCTGTGCGCAGTGGGCGTGGCTGCTTATATAACTGCGCAAATAGCCACAAAAATGGTGAGAAGCAAATAAAAGATATGGACAGGGTGGGGGGAAGGGCAAGACAGCGAAAAAGAAGGAAGCATAATTACAGAACACCTTGAATTATATCAATTCTAATAATTTTCATATCATCTATTTTAAAATGGGAGTATAACACGAACTCATTCAGTACGCTTCTCGGGTTTGTTTTTCTATTTATTTTTCCCTTGAGATGAAAACAAATTATAAAATTCTAAAAACGTATTTTGTTTTTTTTTTAAAGCTCAAAGATATATATATATTTCACAACTTTTTGCGAAAACAACGAAAATCATTTATCAGTTGATTAGCCACAATGAATCAGTCAAAAATCAATTAGTTAAGATCGCTGATGAGTTTCTCTAGAGACATGAGATACGTATTTGTAAAAAAGGGAAAATAACAAAACAAAATTTGGAATGATTTAAGATCACTAATGATCAATGCATAGATAGAAAACAAAATTGATTTTCCATTAGCTGTGAAAATCTGTGCATTTTCATCGTGACTGCGTTACGTTGCGATCGTTAATAAATTCATAAAGTTTTTGTTTTGTTTTTCCTAATTATATTGAAATTCCGTTGCAAATGACTGAGGCAACGAACGCGATTAGCAGTGCTTAATAGTGTTATTAATGACACTGAACTGTGCTTTTTTCTTGTGTTTTTTTGGACAAATGCAGCCCTGAAATGCGCAAACAAGCTGAGCTCTTAGCTTGATTTGGATTTCAGTTTTTATATGAATATATATGCAGTAAAATAAACTGATCATTGCCACGTGCTCGAGCTAAAGATAGAGTTATTTGGTAGGTGATACTATTTGGGCGGGAAGGGGGGGCGTTGCCTGTGCAGGCCCAGACCTGATCAGGTGAAATACCAGTTAGTCATCAACAGTTGGCCAAGCCACAAACAAAAAAAAAAAAAGAGAAAAAAAACGGGTCGCCAATGGCAATGGAGTTTGCCTAAAAGAGCCGAAACTGAATCTGAAGCTGAGGCTGCGGCTGCGGCTGAGGCTGAAGATGCAGCTGACCTTGTGCTGAATCTCCAAAAGATACCAGCCGAAAACGTAAATGAATTACAAAGAAATAGAAAAAAAACAAAAACAAAACAAAAAAGAAACGCAGCTAAAGATATCTCTTCCTCTTTGTAGCTCTTTGTCCTCTCTTTCGCGCCCTCCTGCAAATTGGAGCACAAATTGCTGTCAATGTTCGCCAAGCGGCGAAAGCGCCAACGGCAACAGTTGCTCATAATGAAGTTGTTGTGAATCATCATCATGATGTTATTGTTGCTGCTCTGCTTTTTGTTGACAGCATCAGTCAATTGTCTAACATTTGCCAATATTGCCAGCGGCTGCTTGTGGGCGACACAGCAGCAACTTATTGCACTTGAACCCCAGCAACAGCAACAGCAACAGCCAGCGACAGCATTGACATTGAAACTCTGCCACAGCAGCAGCAACAACAGCTCGCGATGTCTCCGTTCCAAGACCTGAATAACAATTGCTGCTCATGCATTGCAACAGCAACACACGGCAGCAACTGTTGCTGTTGCTGTTGCTGCTAAGCAGGAAGCGAATTGAAGATGTCGATTGCAGCCAGGCGAGCAAGCGCTCTTTTATCAAGGCTTAGACGATCTTGCGAGGCGTTGCCAAGCATTAAATTGACTTTACCTTTGATGTGACTCAATTAGGCAACAGCCAACGGCAACGCAGACACGCAACCGCAACAATTATCGTTCCATAACTTTGGATTGTTTTATGAGATGTGCTCGTTGAGTTATTTCAACAATTTGTCTGTTAAGTTCAGATCGTAAAGTTGATTAGCCGTTGGCACGTAAGCTGAGATGAGCAGACTGTTAAAGACCCAAATTCTAAGCATCTGCGCAATTGGGCGCGATTACGTTAACAAAAAAATAACACAATAAATTCATCAATTTTGTTTACGCCAGTTGATAATTCACCAGAAGTTTTTCGAAAAAATGTTATCTTGCGCCCTTATGGTAATTGTCTACTAAAAAATGTAGGCCTCTCTTTGCGATTCTCAAAAATTCAAATATGGCCTGCAGACTTATGGTATTTTCAGTGATGTGTGTGTGTGTTATTTAAAAGTTTTGTTTGAAAAGTTGTGTGTTTTTTTTATTGGCTAGTGGTTCTTATTCACAAGCTTTTTCTCCCTCTCCCTCTTTTTTTTAATTTTTTTCTCTCAGTCTTTCCTACTCTTACTATTTCGTTCTCTCTCTATCTCTCTCTCGTAAATTTGGCCAGTCTCTTAATTACTCGCACTCTGTCTCATATCGTCTCTCTCTCTTTCTCTCTCTCTCTCTCTCTCTCTCTCTTGCTCTCTCTCTTTCTCTGTCTCTCCCTCACTCACTCTCTCACACTCTCTCACACTCTCTCCCACTCTCTCCCACTCTCTCGCTCCCTCTCTCTCTCTCTCTCTCTCAACATATGTCACAACATCTCTCTCTCTCAGACTCTCTCTCTCTTTCTCTCTCTCTCTCTCTCTCTCTCTCTCTCCCACTCTCTCTCTCTCTCTCTCTCTCTCTCTCCTCTCTCTCTCTCTCTCTCTAACCCCCTCTCTCTCTCTCTCGCTCTCTACCTCTCTCTCCCACTCTCACTCTCTCTTTCACTGTCTCATTATGGACAAATAAAAAAAATACTCTCCCTTGTCTTAACATCTTCAAATAAATGTACAACACACGCTTCCAATGCGCTCAGGTGGTCCGCCGTTTCAGCTGCCAGTTTATTGACTTCAACTACTAATAAAAAAAAAACTGATCTCAAGATGAACTCGTGAATGTTCAAAGTTCTCACTATAAACTAACAATTTGTGGAAAACAAAAACCAGACACTCGTTAATTCGCTGAAGCGGCACAATCTGTGCTAGACGAGACTAGAATTCTGTGAAAACACCTTGTAAATATTTAACTTGCTGTCAAATATGCCATCCATTACACTACAACGCACAAGTTCAATAATATTCGCAGTTGAGGTTTCAAACATGACTTTTTATCGAAAAATGTAATTTAGAAATTTTCATATTTATTATTTGTTAATTATAAGCTTTTGCGGTATTAACAGATTAGTTAAAATATGGAATCTATATGTACATATATGTATGTACATAAAGAATTTGTTTACGTAGCTAAACAAAGTTCTTGAAGTACTTAAGAAATCAGCGATCTCAAGCAACAAATCAGCTGGAAAGTAGCTGATTAAATATTTTGATTCATCTGTACATATTTATGAATGTATTTTTTGGTATTTACGTATATATTTTTATTTACAGATTGTTTTTATATGTAGAATCAATATATGCTTTTAACTTAAAATATTCCTAAAATACGCATCAATCAATTTTGATTTTTTAATCGCCTGATTAATTTTAATATAAAATTCTTGGGTTTTGTCAAAGTGTAGTTTCTTTGACTTGGAACTTATCTCCACCCACAAATCATAATGTTTATTTTGATTGAAATATGATCAACACGAGCTGCATTTTCAGGGTGTTGGCCGTAAACTGTATAAATTATTTACAAAACTGTTTCAAGATCGTAAGCTGTCTGTCAATAAAATAACAAAAATTGAAATTCAAGCGAAAACAAATTAATACGAAACGAGGCAATAATTCAATGATGCCTTGTCTAAATGGATTTTTATCACAATCGTATTTGATATTTATTCAAATTCAAGATCTGGGGCACTTTCAATTTATAAAAGTTGTATATATTTAGTTGGGACTTATTATCGATCTTTTTCATTTTTTTTTTTTTTTTTTCAGCGATAACTTAAATATTTATTTGGGCACTGTGAGTTACCGAGAACATTGTGATTATCAATAAGAGTTTCTTTACACACCTCGTTTGTATGATAAATATTTGAAATTGTTTGGGTTATGTTAAGTTGAGGTTTCAAGTGATTTTTTCTTAGAACAATTTTGCATAATTGATTTGAATTTTCGGTATTTTAAGCAAAGATTTTTCAAATCTTTTCACACATCAAATTGATAAAGCTTATTTCGACAATATTTATTTGGTTGACCAACGAGAATGGGATATGTACAAAATGGTCGGAATTTGTTGACTTAAATAAATACGACGCAACCGCAGACAAATAATCAGCATATACATATATGTGTATGTAAGTGTGTGTGGCGCCCAGCCTAAGACCCAATCACACGTAGAGCCTATTAAACAAATTGAAGACTAAAATCTAATAAAATGAAAACAAGCTGGAAATGCAATTGCGTATAAAAATAAGAGAAAAATATATTTAAACAAATGTTTTTTCATATTTATAATCATAATTTTTTAATGGGCCCCCGAATGATTCTGACGCACATGTTTCGGTTGCTTTAATTGCGCGCTTTATATTTAAGACATGTCGCAAAAAAAAATTTAAACAAAAAAAAACAAAAACAAGCGGTGTTTTTTTTTATTGTTTTGCGTTTGTTTTGCTTTTTACTCTTTTGTTGCAAATTTTTTTTTTTATATATTTTGCAAACCTTTCGAAATGGGCCGCAGCTCTATAAAAATAATAATAATAATAAGTGTCAGACAACACTACAACTATTTGGTGTCGTTGTCATTTGTTGTTGCTGTTGTTGTTGTTGTTTCGTGAGTTAAGCACATTATTTATGATTATTTTTGTGCAGCGTTTCATCAATCAAACACAAAATTTCAACAGTTTCTTTTTTTTTATTATTTTTTTTTATTATTATATAGCTGCTGTCATTTTATGTCGCCCGCCACACCCCATCACTGAACTTTTATTTTTAAAAAATTGTCGAAATGGTTGTTGTTTTTGCTGTAATCGGTTTTAACGGTGTTAACACCTTTGTTGCGCAGGCGCCGTTTGCCCCGTTTCAGATAAACTCCCCCCAATTTCTGTGTTTTTCTTATGATTTTTATTTTTATTTTTTTTATACATAATATTTTTTGCCCAACCTCCACGGCCTGCCATAACCTCCTCCCCTTCCCCTCTTAAGCTAGCCCACTCATGACAAATCGTTGATTGTTTTCAATTGGCGATTTCATTGACACTCAGGTGACAATGAAAACATTACCGCAAAAAATTTCAAGAGTTTTTTTTGTGGCGAAGAAAAAATTAAAAGAAATACCCAATAATCGAGCTGAACAAGCGGCATTTGCTGCAGTCAGCCAATTTTTTAGCCAGCTTCGCAACTTTAGCCATAATTTACGCCCAAAATACTAGCTAAAAATTAAAAAAAAAAAATTTAAGATAAATCAAATAATCGCTGCTTCCTATAGACAATATTGATTCTCAGTTAAGCGCAAATTACTTAACTACACAATCTTAAGTTTTAAGTCTTAAAGGCATTCTTTTTTACACACACCAACAATGCGGATATGCAGAATAGTGCACATAATATGTTAATTAAACTAAGTTCTTCGTTTTTTTTTTTGGCAAATATATTTTATACACATAAATTCAAAAGAAAAAAGAAGATTAAACTATAATTATTAAAAACAATTATTTTCCTTGTGTAAATGTTTCAGTTTTTTGTGCAGCACATTTTTTTTATTATTTTTTATATATATATATTTATTTATTTTTTTAACAAATGCGTTTTAAGTTATGTGGAAATCTGAGCCAAACCAATGAAAATTTATTTACTATTGTTAAGAATATTTTCAAATGGAATTTGAACAGGCAGAAACTGTTTGCATTTGTTCAGATAAGCTTAGATATATGTTTCAACAACTTGCGGCTAATCTACTGAAACATTCCCCACTCCGATTGACCGTGTTTTTGGGTCTCGTCTGTGCAGCGGCGACCTTACGACAAGACAAGAATTGATATGGCTACAGCGGCGGGTACAGAAATATGAGTGCAAAGTACATGATACAAAAATTAAAACAACAAAAGCGATAAACAACAACAACAACAACAGGTTGTGTTTTGTCGAGCTGGGGTTAAACGGTAGTCGCGAGCCCAAGTTCACAGAGCAGCGCGCTGGTCCAAGCGCTACCTGGTTCGGCTTTTTCCGGCTGCTGCTCCGGTTGGGGTTTTGTCATGTACTACGCGGCGAGATTACCTTGATGGAGCTGGTGTGTCTGTCTCTTCGGATCTGTCTGTCGCACTCTGTTTCATCAGTTGATTATTTCGTGGACGCTTTTGTTGAAGATACGTTAAACGCTTGAATGACACGTTCAATTGAACATGAGACAACCAAAAAAAAAACTGAGAGACAAATATAAATGAAATCCGACTAGTTAGAGGTCCCACAGATCTACGAAGACCTCAGCTGCTACCTAAAAAAAAAAAAAAAAAAAAAAAAACCAAAGTTGGCCTAACAATTACATAAAAGCCAAAACAACAACACAAAAGCCAACAAAAATCAAATGACCTCAATCGCAAATTAAATTAAAAAGAAAAGAAAAAAAACAAAAACAAAAATAAAAACATGTTTAAGCATTACACAAAAAAAAAAACAAAAAATGCGACAGAGTGAGAGAGATAGAAAGAGGGGGCAAACAAGGGCTGGAAGCGTGTGGGAAAAAGTTGCAGTTAACAAAAGTAAGAGTGCGCCGAGAGGTGGGAGTGCCCAGCCAGGAGACACCCTGCACATAACCATGAATTAATATGCATATGCCAAAAGTCAAGGCCTTAGATTTGATCAAAAAAGAGGTGTTAATCATGAATATTTATCGCAAAAATCGTAAATAACTTTGATCGATTTTAAATGAAAGGAGAAAGTTGTCGAATATTTGATTTAGCTATTTATGAAATAAAACCGCCCTATTCAAACATTTTGTCGCATAACTTTGATACACCCCTTTTTATTGGCCATTTTTAATGGGTATTGGGTATAATTAAAACGAGTCGAAAAGCTGGCCGAAAATTGCCTGAATTTATTAATAATCGCTAATAAATTAACAAAGTGCTAAACGCTTGGCGCTCAATTGGAAAAATCTGTTCCCCTTCCCCTCCCCCTCTCTCTCTCTCTCTCTGTCTAAGCCAACCGCAGCTGACCGTTGATGAAAACAAAAACCTATTCATGGTCATGGCCATTGCTAAGGCCAAAATAGGAGCGACAAGCGACCTATTTCCCCCTTACCCGCTCTCTCCCTCCCTTCATCTACACCCATAAATCAGCGCCTTGGTCAAGGCGAGCGCCAAAAATGCGACGATCGCTTTTCAGCCAGAAGGAAGTTGGCCTCACAGAGAAGCGAGCAGCGCGCAGCTCGTTCAAAAGTTGTCCACCAAAATGCCAAAATGTCTGCAACAAGCAACAACAGCAAAGAGCAACAACAACAACAACAACAACAACAAACTGTTGCGCAGTCGCCGCGAAGCTGCAGCATTTTTCCCCCACTTTTTTTGGACTTTAAGCAACGAATTCGGCAAACTGGTTGCTGCCTCAAGCTGCCCAACTGGCAACTGGTTACAGCATAAGAAACGCAACAACCAACAACAGCAACAACAACCAACAACAACTACAACAACAACAACACTGTGCAAATATATTATGAACAACACAGTTGAAGATCGCAGGGCAAAACAGAGCTGGGAGCTGAGATTGAGCGCCAACTGGCGGGCAACATGTTGCAAGCTAGACAAGGATGGGCAGAGAGAGAGAGAGAGAGAGAGGGGCGGAGAGAGCAACAGCAACATTATATAACAAACAGCGCAGCTTAAACTAAAAAAAAACACTACTTTTATGTGCCACCAGAGACAAAAACGCAAGGAAAACAAAACAAGCTGCGAGTGCAAAGAGCTTCGAGTGACCAACCAGAAGATACCCTCGAAGCAGATACTACTAAAATTGATTTTTTATTGATTTTGATCAATTTTTAAATTTTATATAAAATTTGAAAAGTATAAAATATGAAAAGTGTTATATGAATAATATCCAGCCTTTTTACGCACTTAAAAATTAACCCCAAATCGATATTTATCGATTTTACACGAGATGTACTTTGCATTGTATTGCTTTTCGATATATATTGATGAAAACCTACATTCAACATTGAAATCTTGGAATAATTTCCAAGTCTGTTACAATCCTTTGCATACATTTAGCATACCCTTTTGGCACATTTGCCATGTATACAGGGTATTAAACACGTCAGAGATAAAAGAGAGTAAGAGGCGAAGAAAAGTCGAAATTCAGGCGGGGAGGGCACCAACGGGGACGCTGTCGTGAGCGCACATTAAATAATGCCCTTCTCTTTAAACATATATTTTTTTTATTGATTTTTGTTCACTTATTTTTTCCACAGTGGACGATGCTTCCGGCCATTATACATCCGGTTTCTTCTATGGCAACAACTATTGGATGGGTTCGTTGGCCCTTTGCGATGCCATTTACGATGGCTCCAGCACCATTCGCAACAACAACAACAACAGCAACAGCATCGGCACCAAGGACAACAACAAAGGGATGCGCAACAATGGGCTGCCCTTTGCCGAGGCCTACGCCGAAGCCTACAGCAGCGTCTACAATGCGCCGCCCCCATTTATGCCCGGATTCTACGTGCTCAAGCTGCAGCTGAACGAGACGATGCCAACGGAGGTGGTAAGTAAGAGTGCCAGACGGCAGGACAGAATCGAAGCAGCAAGAAGCATTTTAAGAAGCTGCAAATTCTGTTCCAAATTTGGTAAAGCAAAACTAATCAAAAATTGGTTTTGTGAGGTGTTTGGTAAAGCAAAAACCAAAAAATCAAATTAAAATCAAGCAAATTGAAAAGTAATCACTTTAAGATTGGTAGAATATAACAACAACTACAGTAAAGCAACAAAAAACCATTGTCAAATGAAAGCAAATTTCCATTAAAGTAGTAAACATTTTCATATTTAAATATGAAACAATTAAGGGAATTGCATAATTTGTAACAGTCAACGCTTCTCGCTGCAACCATTAATAAGTGATAAGTTAATTGATAAATTAAATGATAAGTTAAATGAGTTAAATTTAGAAATATACACTCACTTAATTATGTGGTCAAGTTCTTAGATGACCTAAAGTATGAGAAGCTTAGCACAGAGAGAAGCAAAGTGAGAAGCATTGCACTGTGTTAGTTTTCTTTTTGAGACATCAGCAATGGATCAGAAAGTTAATTAATAGCTTGGCTTATTAAATAATACATTATTGCTTCTCACTTCGCTTCTCTCTTTTGAAAGTTAGCGAAGCAAATTGTCTATGAAAATAGAAATAAGAACACAGTTTCAATTGGTACCCTCGTAACCTTCACTCTCTCCCACTCTCTCTCTTTTTCTCTCCCACTATCTCTCTCTCTCTTTTTGTCTCTAGCTACGCACCATTTATATGGGCATTTGTTTGCCCTCGACCTGCAGCACTGCAGATGTGGATAAGATGAGCGGCTACGCGCGCCTGGATCTGCCCAGCCGGGAGCTGCGCGTCCTGGACATACGGGTGCCCACCGACAGCGAGTTCAACATTTGGTCTGACAAGACCTTCTGCCTGCTGATGTAAGTAGCGCACAAATTCCCCCAAAAAAAAAAAAAAAAACACACACACACACACACAAAAACAAAAAGCTCACTTTCAAAAATAAGCGTGAGGCTGGCGCTAATGGACAGCACAAATACCCCCCCTGTCACACACACCCTCCCTCCCCCCCTTGATCCCTCTTGCCCGCACTTTTGGTTGTCTCTTTTGGGCCGTTGGCATTTGCCATTAGCATTCGAAATCGTGTGAAATGCGCCCAAAAAAAACAAAAAAACAAAATTCAATAAATTGAAAAGCGAAACTATCCGTTGGGTCCATGGGACCACGCCCTCCACTTGTTTGGCCAGCCAATTAACAGCTCTTCTCCTCTCGCCCTCTGTTCGCCCACAGTTTGGTCTCCTGCATTGTGCTGGGCCTGATCTGCTGCGGCACATTCTATGAGATCTACCTGACGCGCCAGCTGCAGGAGGCGCTGCGTCTGCAGGACAAGGAGATGATGAACAACAGCGAGACGAGCTCCGGCATTGGGTGCGCCTCCTCCGACTACAGCGACACGATGACCGCCCACGAGGAGGCGCTCAAGCAATCGAATCAGTCCGATTCGCTGAAACAGCTCGATCAGCTGGTGCTCCACCTGCCGCCCGGCGACAACGACAGCGGCAATGGACACCATCACGATCACGATCACGAGCACGAACACGATATCGATCACGATCACGAGCGTATGAACGTGCATCACCATCGGCATCACCATCATCATCTGCACCATGGCAGCACCGGCAGCAGCAGCAGCAGCAGCGCCAGCAGCAGACGCAGCGGCGGCGGCGGCGGTGGCAGCGGCGTCAGCGTTGTCGTCGGCGTTGGCGGTAATGTGAACGGCAGCGGGAACAACAACAGCAACTCGGACGAGCACCTCGAGGGGCATCTGCACGAGCCGGAGAAGCTGAGCATCTACTCGGAGCTGCTGCTCTCGTTCTCGGCCATTACGAACTTCAATGCGATCTGCGATCGGAACGTGGGCGCCGACACGATACCCTGCATCCACGGACTGCGCGCCTTCAGCATGGCCTGGGTGATCCTCGGGCACACGTGCATTGTGGTGTTCAAGTACTCGGACAACATGGAGATGCGCAAGGAGGTCGAGCAGAACTTCTTCTTCCAGGCGATCACGAACGGCCCGTTCAGCGTCGACACGTTCTTCTTCATCAGCGGCTTCCTCATCTCCTATCTCTACTTCCGCACCAATGCCAAGGGCAAGCTGAACAAGCTGAGCAAGGGCGCCAATGAATTCACCGCCGGCACCGCCCACTTTCTCGGCCTGGTCGCCTACCGTTTTATGCGCCTCACCGCGCCCTATCTCTTCGTCCTGGGCGTCGTCCAGGTGACGATGCGCTACCTGGCCGCCTACTCGATCTTCGATCCGCCCACAATGGATCACATAACCTGCCCGGACTACTGGTGGCGCAACATACTCTACATCAACACACTCTTCCCGGTTGATGAGATGGTAAGTTTCATATATAATTAGCCGGACAAGTCACATCAACTCCAACCCTAATTCTCCTGTTTTCCTTCCCCAAACCAGTGCATGTTGTGGAGCTGGTATCTGGCGAACGACACGCAGTTCTATATGATCGGCGCCATTATCCTGATCGTGGGCGTGCGACACTTTAAGCTCTCGGCGATCACCACGCTGGTGTTCCTGGTGCTCTCGTGGATAACGACGGCGGTGGTTGCCTTTACGAACAACCATCGTCCGAACACCGACGATCCCCTCGCCCTCTTCGACAAGATCTACGACAAGCCCTGGACCCGACTGGGCCCCTATTTGATTGGCATGGCCGTCGGCTGGATTCTGTTCCGGACCAACTGCAAGATTCGCCTGCCCCGACTGACGGTGGCCACCGCCTGGACGCTGGCCATGCTCAACCTGTTCGTGTTGGTCTTCGGCCTCTACCGGGCGGATCTGTCCCAGTTCACGGCGGCCGCCTACAGCTCCCTGAGCCACTCGGCGTGGGCGCTCTCCCTCGCCTGGATCACCATCGCCTGCTCGACGGGCTATGGCGGCTTCATCAACTCGCTCCTCTCGGCGCCCTGCCTCTATCCCTTCTCGCGCGTCACCTACTGCGCCTACCTGGTGCATCCCATTGTCATACGCTCCATGGCGCTCAATTCGGATGCGCCGCTCCATCTCGGCGGCGATTTGATGGTGAGTCTCGATAGCTCCGCTTTCTCTCTCTCTTTTGTTTTATATATAGTTCCTGTCGTTCTTTCCTTGCAGGTCGTCATGTTCTTTGGTCTGACGGTCGCCTCCTATTTTCTGTCCTTTGTCGTCTCGATGTCGTTCGAGGCGCCCGTGGTCACAATGCTCAAAATCTTGTCACCTAGTCGAAAAAAACGTCTCGCCTAAGCCAGCGTCCTTCACTATTTATGCGTTACTAAGGAATACATACTATATACATACCCTACCATATAGACCATATATAGACAACTCCCATTCACCTCAACTCTTATCAATTTCCCCATTATCTATCACATTCTCATTCGTCTCAAGCAAACAAAAGTCCACATATTTATAGCATCGTTCATACACACACCATACATACGCACACACACACACACACACACACACGCATACATCTCTTTTTAACAATTGCCAACTTTGTCTTCGATTTGCTAACTCAATTTCCTTTTCTATAATATTTCACAGCTTTGTATTTGCCCTCATTTTTTTTACATTTTTTTTGTTTCGTAATGTGTACATTTTAGTCGTTTAATTTATTCCAAAGGTTTGGAAATTTTGTGCGTGACGAAAAATAATAGTACTTAATAGTAATAATTATATACATAATATATATAAAACAAAAACAAATAAAAAAAGCTCTAGTACCTAATTTTACAAGTTCATGTTGTATATATACTATATATGTAATATGTATAAACCTTTAAATAAAACTGCTACCAAATAAAAATTTAAAAAACGTTACACTTTAATTTGAATTCGATTTGTTTTTTTAACTATCGATAACTAACGACGACAACTGTAACATAGTAGCTGGTCGCACTACTCAACGAAACGTCTGCGAAATAGACAATATTACAAAAATTACAATTATTATTACTATATTATATGTACAAATATTTTATTTCCAAGATTTTAAGAATGTTCCATAAGTAAAAAACTTAACCTTTGTTTTGATTCGTTTAGTTGTAATGTAGTCACCCTGTTGTTTTGTAAGGCATTCAGTATTTAATATTAAAATGTGTTGTTCCTTTTAGCGCTTTTGGACTCTAAATTATTTTCAGGTGCTCTCAACGATCAAATTAAAATAACCAAATCCACTATATATTTATTAATTGACGGATAACGCAAATTAAGATCCACACGATAAATACTAAACTACGCAACCTATGCAACACTGACCGCCGGCAGCTTTTAGTACTGGAACAGCTACGCCGGCATTTACCGCACAGTGATGTGCACCAACTGTAAATTTGTCTAATTGACCATAAAAAATTGCCAGCGCCACCAAAACACCCACACCTGCATCGGCATCCGCATTTGCATCCTCAGCGCAGCTTAGCTTCGGGCGTTGGCAACGCGCATTCCGTTTGAAGCCCCACAACATGGCCATGCCTTCGATCTCAACGCTGGTGGGCGTGGCGTTTTTGGCCTATATCCTGCACTCCATCTATCAAATGTCGCAGCTGTTCACGACGCTGCAGTGCACCGAGGCGCCCTGCTATACATCCTTCCTGGCGGAACGGCCGCGCTTGCAGCTGGCGCTGTTCAGCTCCCGGATACGCAATCCCATTGCCGCCGAGGTGCAGGACGTCTACAAAACGAAGCGCTTCGACTATGCGCAGCCCTTCGACCACGACTTCGAGGTGGATGTGCCGCTCAAGACGCGCCAGAACGGCACCCTCTATCTGCATGTGGTTGTCGCCCTCGAGGGCGAGCCGCTCGACTGGCGCACCCTGCGCCGCGACGGACCAACGGTGCTGCACACGCTCAGCCTGTGCGACTACATGGTGCCCAAGGCGGAGGCCTTTAATCTCCTAGGGGACGGCGACAAGCAGTCGAAGCCAAAGCCGAAGCCCGACAGCCGCCAGAAGGCGGACAAGACTCCGGTGGGCGGGCGGCCCAGCACCCATATACGCTCCAATGTCTATGTGATGCTGCTCACGGATCTGTTCTCGCTTTCGCAGGCGGATGTGCCGCCGGAGATGGCGCAGCTGATACGCGTGAATCGCATGCAACAGATCCTGCCCATAGTGCAGACGGACACGTTCAACACACGGCTCCGGGATCTGGTTCCCGTCGACATCAACACCACCAAGTTCACGTTCAGCTTCCACTACAAGCCCGTCGGCGTCGGCAAGCTGCGCCTGATGCTGCTCATGGAGCACGCCACGCAGGCGCTGCTCGCGATTGGCTTCGCCAACAAGGACATTGACGAGGTGAAGGGCATCTTCTCCGACACGAACGTGTATCTCCTCTGCGGCACCATTTTCGTATCCAGCGTGCATGTGGGTATTTTGCAGAAACCGATAATCTCTCATTGTGTTAAATGATGAACTTGCAGATGCTCTTCGATTTCCTGAGCTTCAAGAATGACGTCTCCTTCTGGCGCAAGAAGCAATCCTACGAGGGCCTCTCCACACGCACCACGCTCTGGCGCGCCTTCTCCCAGTTCATCATCTTCTTGTATCTGCTCGACGAGGAGACATCGTATCTGGTGCTGGTGCCCGTTGGCCTCGGCACGCTCATCGAGCTCTGGAAATGCAAGAAGATCCTCCGTCTCGAGCTGAGCTTCAGCTCGTTCATCAGGCGCAAACTGGACGAGGTGGATCGGCGCAACGGCACCGCCACCGACTCAAATGCGCCCGCTGGCCAGCTGGCAGAGCAGCAGACGCAGCAGTTCGATCGGGAGGGCATGCGGTACCTCAGCTATCTGCTGTATCCGCTGTGCCTGGGCGGCGCCGTCTACTCGCTGCTGTACCAGCCGCATCGGTCGTGGTACTCCTGGACGCTCAACTCGCTGGTGAACGGCGTCTACGCGTTTGGCTTCCTCTTCATGCTGCCCCAGCTCTTCGTCAACTACAAGCTCAAATCGGTGGCGGCGCTCCCCTGGCGCGCCTTCATGTACAAGGCGTTCAACACGTTCATCGATGACTTCTTCGCCTTCATCATCACCATGCCGACGGCCCATCGGGTGGCCTGTCTGCGCGATGACATCGTGTTCGTCATCTATCTGTACCAGCGCTGGCTTTATCCGGTTGACAAGACCCGTGTCGATACGGGCGGGGCCATCGCTGAGGCGCCGCCCAAAACAGTTGCAGCTGGGGCAAGAACGGGACCCAGAGCAGGTTCGGGATCAGGATCAGCTCGCAAGAAGCGCGATTAGATCGTAGCAAGATCAATGCATCCATCATATTAATATGTACTTGCACATTCCGTCGATTCGTTTTTAGCAACCGTAGGCTGTAATCACAC
>SCDT01000885.1:0-40284 GCA_004143765.1 Drosophila melanica
ATTGAAATTGAAATGGAAATTCGATACAATTGCAATTGGGCGCTGATAACAAGGGCGAGCGGGCAAAAAAAAAACCCAAACATTCGATATTACAATAATATATGTGTAAGTAAGTAAATATAATATAATAATTAATGTATATATATATAAAATTGTCAATTTCTGGTTAGACTTGAACTATTTTCATGAATTGAATGTTGCAAAAAAAGCTAAATTTGACATTCTAAATTCAAAAACTTGTACTAAAAAACAAAATACTCCAAAAAAAGAAGGTTTGCAAATTGTTATAATAAATACACTCAGAGAAAACATTTAAAAACTTGACTAAAATTTCAAATTTGAATAAAAGTTAAACTACTTTTAAGAAAGAAAGTGTAAACAATTATGAGCTCAAAAACGTTTTTTTTAATAACTGAAAATAACCTAAAAGAAGGCTAATATATAGTATTAAATATTGTTAAGCTGATATTTTCTTTAAGAATACTTTTGCTTGTTTTAAATACTTAAATTCTTGTTTTAATTTATGTAAAATGAAGAGACGAATAATCACATTATAAATAATAAAAAAAAAAGTGATTCATGCATGTTTTCAAAATTGAATGATTCAAATAATATGTGGCTCATACTCGAACGGCGGTTTTTCTAAGTATATATATGAAATTTGTTTTAACAAATTGTATTTAAAATAAATGCTGATTGCAACAAAATTGGGGCAGATTCATCCGCAAATTGAACGTTGCTTCAGTCTGGATTGGTTTTCCTTTACTGATTATAGGTATTTGTGTATATGTATAGGTATATATATATATGAATATCAAAGTTGACCCGCTTTGTTTGTGTTTGTTCCTGCTGTAAAATTGAGCAAACATTATTAAACGAAAGCAGACAACGCAGAAAAAAAAAACCACAAACACACACACAAAAACCAAATGGGAAGTGGCATCCAAAGCGAAAACTGGGCAAACAGAGTTTGTTGTGCGTGTGTGTTTTGTGTGTGGCCAAAGGAAGTGTCCAGGAAGCGAAACAGTCGCTTGAAAGCAAATGGAAGATAGTTTGCGCTCCAGGTTAAGGTGCTGCTGCCACCAACCACCACCAAGAGAGCTGCCACAGGCGGCACATGGGTTTTTGTTGTTGTTGTTGTTGTTGTTGTTGTTGCCGTAAATGCCGCTTTATTAGAGGCATATAAACATATAAACCAGATTTGTGCTTGTTGTCGTTTGGTGTCCAAGTTCAAATTGTGTGCAAAGGAAAGAAAGTCGCTGCCAGCAAAGACAGACAGACGGACGGACGGACGGATCACGACCTGGGCAAACCGGCAGAACCGCTTTTTGCTTCGATCTTTATAACATTTATTTATTTTTTTTTTTTATATATTTTTTTCGTTGGTCTTCTTCACAGCTTGCAGCAAGCACATTTGTTACTCGCAAGCGCTAAGGATGCCCACCAGACAAGATCTCAATTCAGCAATTCATATGCAAAAATGTGCAGATCCGATCGCTGTGATCGTGATCGTGCTGCGTGGCCCAATCTCTCACATCCGTAATGGCTAATTAGCGGTGACAGCCAATGTGGTTGGGCGACAAGAAGTTGGGCACTCAATAAATATGCATGCGCCGTTCAATAAATGAAAGCAAGTACATCAATTTCACTCACTTTGCTGTCTTTGCTGCTCGTTTGAATTTCTTTTTCAACTGGATACCGTTAGATTGACCCGCCAAGCGGCGAAAAACCAACAAAAACAAAACAAAAATTAATAAATTACAAAACGATCGAATAGACACTTGTTGCTTCTGTGGCCGCGACACTTGTTATGAACTTGTTGTTGTTGTTGTTGTTGTTTCTTTTATTTAGCTTTGGCACGCGCTTAGCATTTAAATTAATATATTGCCAAAATGTTCTTGAGTCACACAATAACTGCCAGCTGGTAAAAATTATACCTTATTGGAACAAGCAAAGCCCGGCAACAGCAAGCGCACCTTGCAAACGTTAAAACCTAACTGAACCTCGGCGCTCGTTGCCGCCACATTTCACATGGCAACAACAACAACAAAGTTGCTGTACAATAGTGATGTGCATTTTACTGCCAGCAGCTTAATCGCTTATCGATAAGTTTTGCTTGCAGTAAGCAATTTAAATAAAAGCCGGCAACTCCGGCTAATGAAAAGTGATCTACATATATTTGAGACTATATGGTAGCATTTTATAAAGTTTTAATCAGTTTATATTTGAAAAAGCTTTGTATACATTATCCAAATGTTTTATTCAAATGATAGCAACGATAACCGAATAGATTTCATGTCTTTTTATTGTTAGTTCACCAGTTTATACGTATAACAATATGATAACTATACTTAAATCTTTTTACTAAAGCTTTAACACAATAATAGTTCAATTGATTTGATCTCTGAAAATATGTGTTTTATCTTTCAATTTTTTTTTTATTTTCCCTTTACAATCCAAGGCAAATGCAAAATGTGTTCAAGAAAAATTCGAAAATAATACCTCCACTCAACAATGCTTGAAAAATTGATTAGATCAGACTAAAGCCCTGAGTTTGCTGTATCGCTTGCTGTAGCTTATACTTGAGTCGTTCCTTGGTCTTATACCGCGGCAGGTCCAGCAGGTTGAAGCACGTGTGTGCAACGGGCAGAAAACGTTCATCCGGCGTGGGTTGTATGACGATCTGCGAAAAAGATAAAAAAAAATGAGTTTTAGGTGTTGAATTAAGCATTATTTCCTTTATCCCAATTCCATTACTTTTATGGCTTTCATGCCCTGTATGGGTATACGATCGCTACCCGTCAAGTAGAGCAGAAACTTTTTCTTTTCCGCCTCGGACAGTTCGTGAAACACTTCCCAAAACCATTTGACCTAAAGCAAATATAGGAAATAAATTCAGATTTGCACGACAGTTGCTTCTCTCATAGGCTTACCGATTCGTCGCCGGACGTGTAGCCTTCCTTGTACTCGCAGTTGTCCTCCAGCGCCTGCCAATCGTATTCCTCATTGCCCACTACAACATCCATCAGCTCCTCGGGCTGGAATATCTGCAGCACACGACCGGAACAAACATTCATGAAACCCTCGTGAAAGGCGCGATAATGAACCTCCACGGATTTGTTGAATATGAAATCAACGTATAGGTTTACAAACTCCTGCCTGAAAGCACAATTCCATTAGCCAGAATTAGGAACTACAAGAAATCTAAACCTGTTGTCCAGCGTCACGGAAATATTGCTTCCATTGGGTTTAAGGTCCTTAGTCTCGGCCTCGCCATAGATGTTGCGCGATATCACAAAGGTTAGATCGAAGGTCTCTGTGAAGTCATCGCCATCATAGTCAAGAAGTGCCTGCAATGAATTGGCCTCCGTTGGTGACAACGCACGCAGATCGCTAAGATCGACCGGCCTCTTTAGCAGTTTTTTATACAGCGCCAGCGGGAAGGGCAGATTAATGATGGTGAAATTGTATATGGCCAGGCCGCAGAGCACGCCGATGAGGAAATACATGTTCTTTGTCTCGAAGCTGACATCTGCGAACCACATGAGGCGCGAGTCCTCAAACTCCTTGAACATGCCGTACTTGGGATCAATCAGATCCTTAAGCAGCAGCATAAAGAACTCCTTTCGCACGCCGCCCGCATCCTCGGCCTCCTCGCCATGAAACTTGATTTTCAGCGGCTTCTTGAGATCACTTGAGCTATACCGCTGTAGCTCACGTAGCGAATCCTGCACCAGATTCTCTCGCGTCACGTTCAAAACGATGTATTGCGAGACGTGTCCATAGTTGAGCAGATTATAAAATGCCTGAAAGTGGGTGAATAGGATTAATATGAGAAGAAACTCTATGCCAAATAGCTGCCCACATTGGAAATTGCATTCGACATGGCCGAATGCATTTGGAGCGCCTGATCCGCCTGAAGCAGCGACGTTTTGGCGGACGCATCGAACAAGAATGGGAAGTTGCAAATGTTGAACTGGGCTACCGTATCCGAACTTATCCATTTTAGGTACTCCTGTTGCACGTCCACATAGTCTGTTACATCTGGCCAGTGGAACAGCTGATAATTGAGTCGATCATCCCGAGTATCGTTGACCCGACACAGATTCTCCAGCAGGCGCAACACAACTTCCAGATCGCTGTTGTACGGCAACAGCTAAGAGGCGCACAGGGCATCGATTAATTGGACAATTGGACATGATCGGAAAATGCGTACCTTCTCCTGGATCGGTTCATTGGGATTGATTACCTCAATGCCCATCTTGAAGCTGATGATGTGCATCGTCACGTGCAGAAAGTTGTTCACCATTTGCTCATAATAATCGGAGGGCGTCTGCGCCCACCATTTCTCGAGCACCTTGCGGGGATTCTCAGTCAGCTTGAAGGTGGCTTTGGCAAAGGGTACATGCAGTGTCTTGTAATGCTTGGAATTAACAAACTCATGATAGAGTGGCAGCAATAGATAAAGACGCATGCTCTCAACATCCGCCGGCGAGGCGACCAGCGAGCCAAGCAGCTCCTTCGATATATTATCCCAGATCTTAAATAAGGTTCAATTAATATTTGTTTTGAGGGGATTCGTTGTTGTTCCGTTGGCAGCACTTACCACCTGCTTGATGCTCTGGTTCTCCACTTTACGAAGATTATCGAACGCCAGCTGGGCAGCTTTTAGATCCAGGCCATGGTTGCGTACAGAGCAGCCAAAGTGCCTATCCTGATCCAGCAGAAAGGAGCCATTCAGGCACGCCTGACTTTTGAATATTAGCTCCATGGAGTGCAGCAGATCCAAATCGCTTTGATCGCCCTCCTTGAAGCGCGCACATTGCCTGGTCGCATCCGCGGTGAGCACCAGAATCTGTGACTTAGGTCTGCAAAAAATAAAACTTTAAATAAATGTGATAACATAAATGGAAAGTTAAAGCATTTACTCATAGATGCGGCAATCGGCTGGCGTCGTTTTATTCACATACAGCGAGGTGGTGACAATCGATTGATCGCCTCCCGAGAAGATCTGGTGAATGACAACGGCAATCTTCGCATCGCTCGACTGCAGCAGGGCAGAGCCACTTGGCGATACCCACGGTCCGATGACCACCTGTGGCAGATTAATGCTTTTGGTGTTGCGCGTGCCCAGCTGCCCGGAGCTACCCAAGCCGAAGCCATAAATGCGACCACGCGACGGCACCAGCGCCAAAGTGTGCCGATTGCCGCAGGCCACCTGGGATATGGTGCTGCCCATCAGCTCCATAACCATGCGCGGCAGCATCTCGTTGGAGGTAAAGCCATGACCCAGTTGCCCGTAGGCGCCAGCACCGCAGGTAAAAACGCCGCCCTCGTTCGTTAGAAAAACGGAAAACTCATCGCCACAGGCCACATAACGTACGCCGAGCGTGCGCAGGGTTTTCAAGTGCGTGGGATAGGCCCGATTCGTCTCATCGTTGAGGCCCAGTTGGCCGCAATTGTTGCGGCCCCAGCCAAATACGGCGCTCGATTTGGAAATGAGGAAGGAGTGATTGCCGCCACAGGCAATGGCCGCGACGGGTATGCCCAGCACGGTGGACAGACGCATGGGAAAGTTGCACTGATCGAGCTCGCTGGGCGCCTTGACACCCAGTTGGCCATAGAGGTTGGAGCCCCACGAATACAGCTCGCCACCTGCATGGGCAAAAGGTTGTATATGCACAAATCTTCAAGAATCTGGCGTACTTACAGCAGGTGAGGGCCAGGCTGTGATTGTTGCCACAGGCAATCTGAACCACTGCCTTGGAGACCAGATAGCGCACAATTTTGGGCAGCTGGACAACCGCCTGATCGCTGGCATGGCCCAGCTGGCCGCACTCGTTGTCACCCCAGCTGAGCACCTGGCCCCATTCGGTTAGCGCCATCGAATGGCGACTGCCGCATGCGATTTGGGTAATCACATAATTCTGCAGCTCCGGTATCTGTACTGCAAGTAACACGTAAATGGAAACAGTGAATGTCAACAGCTGGGTGGGCAATACCGAACATGCAAGATGTGGTCAATGTGATGGGAGTGAAGTGTGATGCGTGTACAAACAAGAATGGAAGATCTGTACATACGAAATGGCGACATACGTGGCCTTTTGGTGGGCAACTCGTGTCCCAGCTGGGAGTAGTCGTTGCTGCCGCATGCGTACACCTTCCCGCTGGATGTCAGGAAGAGCGTGTGCCGATGGCCGCAGGCTATTTGCGTCACCACCGAGTCGGGCTTCCAGGATATTTTGCTGGGCGTCAATATCTAACAACAAAGTGAAGAACATTTTAAATCCTAGTGCGTTTCAACTTTATTGAGTTTCCTATTTACCTGCTCATCCTCAATGCCGCCGAGCCCCAGCTGACCGTGCGATGCGTTGCCCCAGCAATACAATTCCATTTCGCCCCTCCTTTGTCCTCTCTAGAGTGTAGCTGTCGTTGAGTGTTCTCGTTGTGGGTGGCCTTCTGTGGGAAACGCAGAGCGGATTTCTTTTTGCTTTCCTGTCTATTCGATTTTCCAATTCGCTATGGTATCAGAGAATATTCGAGAAAGACCCAGATTAGTGGAAACATTCTTTGCGGCCGTTTAATCGCTATTATTTTGTCGTATTTATATTTGCTTTACACGCACACAGATGCATTTGTTGTCGCGGACAGTTAGGTCGTTTTGTTGGTTGTCGTTCGACCTGGGCTCTAGCTGAGAATCTGGTTGTGATTGATTTTTTTTTTACAGCGCATTGAGTGTAATTCTAACCAGAATATAGCCTAAAATTTCGACAGCAATTTCTGTTCAGTAAAAAATAACAAATTATAACAAATCAAAACCGCAACAACAACAAAAGAAACCAACAAATAATGAAGGTGCTGCCAACTGATTGCGAGCTTTAAGCCCATTTACACCAATTGCATACAGTGTTTTAGTTTCAAAACAAACAAAAAAAACAAATAATGAAATGCAAGTTAAAAATATTCTATGATATGTAGCCGCTATCTTGCATTCTAAAAATTAAAATTGACCAAAATAAAACCAACCAACCAAAAATCAAAATGCTGCGAGTGTGTGCCAAAGTTATCGAAGAGTGGACATGCCCGCTCCCACATTAGCGAATTTAGCCGGCAACTGAATTTGACGACTGAACTCTGCCCTTTTGTGCAATTATATCTCGAATAGAAGAATAAAGCAAAGCATAAACGTGATTCAACGTTTATAATACTGGATAAAGCGCGCAATTGAAAATTCAAAATCGTCGTAACGGCTTTTAAGCGAGAAAGCGCCATTAGAAAACCGGTTGCTTTAAGTTGGGCAGCTCGAAGCAAAGAGTTGGAGCTGAGAAAGTGGAAAATCATTGTTGCCACGCTAACAGAATGCAGGAGGCGTTTGTGAACCTGAACGGGATACCCACGCACATCATAACGTGGGGCAAGTGGATCGAGGAGTCGCTCAATGATGTTCAGGAGCTGGTTATTTGCATAACAGGCAATCCGGGTCTGCCTGGCTTCTACACGGAATTTGGTGGTGCTCTGCAGCAGGAACTAAACACCGATGGACATCGTCTGCCCGTCTGGGTGATAGGTGGGTGCATCGTTATCAAATCCAAATGCTTAAATTCATGCCTGCTCATTAAGGTCACGCTGGACACGATGATCCGCCCGAGGCGAGCATAAGGGAGGTGCCGCAGCTCAGCGGCAACGAGGAGCTCTTCAATCTCGATGGACAGATCGCGCACAAAATAGATTTTATTAAAAAGTATGTGCCCAGCCATGTAAAAATACATCTGATTGGCCACTCGATTGGCGCCTGGATGATACTGGAGCTGCTCAAGGAGCCGGAGATACGCAATCGCATCAAAAAGTGCTACATGCTGTTCCCCACCGTGGAGCGCATGATTGAGTCGCCCAACGGCTGGACATTTACCAAAATTGCCATGCCCATGTATTCCGTTTTCGGCTACATTTTCTTTAACGCATTTAATCGTCTGCCCCTCTGGATACGCATTTTCCTCATCCAAATCTACTTCTGGATCTTTGCCATACCCAATCACTTTATTGGCACTGCTCTCAAATACACCAAACCCTCTGTGGCGGAGAAGGTTGTGTTTCTGGCGGATGACGAGATGGCGCGGGTGCGCGGACTACAGCGTGAGCTGGTCGAGAACAATTTGCATTTACTGAAGTTCTACTATGGCACCACCGACGGCTGGGTGCCGGTCTCCTATTACAATCAGCTGAAGCAGGACTTCCCCCAGATCGATGCACAGCTGGACACCAAGAAGATTGCACACGCCTTCGTGCTGCGCCATTCAAAGCCCATGGCCATCATTGTTAGCAACATGATACAACAGCATCTGGATTGAGAAGCTCGTCCGGCGTGAGCGCAGTTAGCCAATTGTTGCCTAATCTTAATGTTGTAAGCGAAAAGTTGATTAGTTTCTTTGGTACTATGGCAAATGGTACAACGGATTAAGAGAAACTGCTGGCCAGGTGGTAATAGGATAGCCTGTAAATGCTTTAGCAAAATATGCACAAAGCGTTTATATAAATACATACATATATAAAATAATATATTGTTGCAACACATTTTATATTTGCATCATGAATGCACATCTAGTTACATGAAAAATGGTTAAGTGAAAATTTGGGTTGACGACCTCAATTGCTGGCCGCTGATCCGGAACGAGATCGGGAGCGGGATCGGGAGCGGCTGCGCGATGGCGAACGCGAACCGGAGCCTGAACGGGAGCGCGAACGTGACTTGGACTTGGAGTGCGAACGTGAGCGTGAACGTGATCGGGATGGTGATTTCGATTTGGACTTTGATCGGCTGCCAGATCGGGAACGCGAGCGGGATGCAGACTTCGAGCGCGAGCGTGACCGTGAGCCGGACTTGGAGCGTGAACGTGAGCGTGAGACCGAACGCGATCGAGATCGTGATGGCGACTTATCCGATTCGCCGCCGGATTCAATGCGATTCTTGGCCCGCTTGCGCTGCGCCACGCCGTCGCTTTCACTGCCGCTGCGACTTCTGCTGCGCTTGCGGCCACGATCGCTGCCGCTGCCACTGCCGGAGCGACTGCCGCTGCGACTGCGGCTGCGACTGCCGCTCTTGCGGCTTCTGCTGCGGCTGCGATCGGTGCCGCTGGCGCTGCCGGAGCGACTGCTGCGGCCGGATTTGCTTCTGCTTCGACTGCGGCTGCCTTTGCCATCGCTCTCCGATTCGCTGGTGGATATCGTCTCCTTGGAGACAATTTTAAGGCGCTGCTTGGCGGACAGCTTCTCCTTGGACTCCTTGGCGCTCTTTTGCGCCTGCTTCTTTTTCTTCTGCTTTTTGTCCTGGCCACCAGATTCCTCTTCGCTGTCGCTCTCGTACTTTTCGGTTTTGCGCTTGCGTCCGCTGCCCTTCTTGCGCTCTCCTTTGCTCTTCTTCTTGGTGGGGCGCTCGGCGCCCTCGCGCGGCACTCCATCGGCGCTGTCCGTGCCGGAGATGTAATCATCCTTGCGCGGACGTCCGCTGCCCTTCTTGCGCTCCTTTTCGCTCGGCGCGTCTGCAATAATGAGCAAGTTCTTGGTCTTCTCCACGTACTCCTGTCGCTTGGCCAGCAGCTGATCGCGCGATGTCTTCGCCTCTTCCTCGCGCCGCTTTCGCTGCTCCATCACCTTCAGCTTGAAAGCTTCACGCTCCTCCTCCTGGCGACGACGCAGCGTGCGCTCCTCCTCGTCAATGCGACGCGCACGTCCCACATGGTACTGTGCCTGCGAGAGCAGATCCTGACATGTGTTGGCCTCCACGCCAGCCACCTCAATATTGAAGCGCGTCTTGTCCCCGTGCACAGACAGGTATTGAAAGTATCTAAATCGGGTCAAAAGTCACTTTAGCTGAGAGGCTATTTGGATTTGAGGACAACTCACTTGTGCGCCAGCTCCAGTTCGTGCACCGCCTGCAGCACCACCTCTAGCGTGGACTTTTCGTCCTTAAGTATCGCCATGGCCAGGCGGGAGAGCACCACGGCAATGTTGAACAGCAGCACCGTGTCCTGGGGCGCGACACGACGCGCCTTGAGCAGCACGGCCTTGGCCTCGACCAGCTTGTTGGCACGCAGGTAGGCGCGGGCGAGGTACTGCATCACCTCGACATTGTTGTGCTTGTAGAACTTTTTCATGCAGTTCTCGTACATCTGTATGGCGCTGATATACTGCTTCTGCTCCACGTAGACATGTGCAATGTTCAGCCACACATCACAGAAATCGGCAGTTGCCTCGCGCACCTGGGCGAATATGTCGCGCGCCTCGATGACGCAGCCCTTGTGGGCGAGTACGGCGCCAATGCCATTGGTGGCCCAAATATTGCGCGGATCCGTGCGCAGCACCTGCAAATTTCGTTTTTAATTAATGACAAGTTATAATTATATTTGTACGCTTTCGTTTACCTGCTTGAAAATGGCCAGCGCCTTTTCCTGATGCTTGCGCTCCTTCTCCTTGTCGCGGCTGGGCTGGTGCAATGTCTGCAGCGAGAAGTTACCCAGGGCTATCAATGAATAGGCATCAGAGGCCGTGGCTGGATTCTTCAAAATGGTTTCAAAGTTCTTTTGGCCCAGCGCGAATTGCATTTTGGCCAAATGCAGATTGCCCAGCAGCGATCTGGCGTCCGGATTGTCATTGTTAATGTTGAGCGCATCCTTGAAGAAATCCGATGCGACAAAGATCAGGCCCTTGTCACGCGCCATGCAGCCCAGCCGCAGATAGCAATCAATGTAGTTAGGATGCTCCTTGAGGATCTCCTTGTACAGCTTGTCAGCCACATCGAAGCTGCTCATGGCCTCGTTGAGGCGCGCCAGATTGTACTTCATGGTGACCTGTATGGACTCGTAGTACTTGACATCCTTGTCCATCTCGGAGCTGGCATGCAGCAACGCCGACTCCAGCGTGTCCTTGGCCATTTTCAGATTGCCCAGACGATAATGCAGCGAAGCAACATTATTTTGTATCTCCGCCGGAATCTCGTACTTGGCCTTATCACGCAAAATGCTCGAGGCAGTTCCGTAGGCATTCAGTGAGGCCTGCAAATCGTTTTGCTCCAATATCTGCGCCAGCTCGATCCAGGCCTCAATGTCCTCGGGAAACTGCTCGGTGACCTTTTTCAGGTGTGTCTTTGCCATGTCACGCTTCGTTTGCGAATTCGAGTGTGCATACAGTGAACCGAGAATTTTCATGGTCTCATAGTTGCCCGGCTGAATTTTGAGGACCTTCTCAAAGCACTGCGCCGCCTGTCAATGGAGAGCAATCAGAGAAATATTCATCTTTTAGCTAGCATGGTTATGATATTCACTACTTACGTTCTCCGTATCGCCGCGATATATGTACATCTGGCCGAGTCCGTAGTGTGGCAGGACAAAATTAGCTGGCGCTATTTGTGTGGACTGATAGTAGTATTGAAACGCCTGATCGTAGTCGCTCTGGGCATGGAAGCTTCTTGCTAGCTGGTAACAGCTCTCCGCGCGCATCGCTTCGTTTTCAGTGTTGTGAAACGCATGCAGCGCCAAATGATGCACTTTCTGGTAATCCTTTTTGAAAAAGAAATGATTGGCCAAATGATTCAAGACCATTGGATTGGCATTGTCGATGGTGTACGCCTTGGAGAGCATCTGCACGCCCAATTTATTCGATTCCGGCTCCAGTTGATTAAGCTTAAGCACAGCGAGGCCAATCAGAGCGCCCACGCACTGCTGATCTAGCTGCAAGGCACGCTCAAAGGCCAGCTTGGCTTTGTCCGCATTGCCCATCTTTAGAAAACAGTGTGCCATGCCGATGCGCACATTGGCCGGACAATTGGGATTCGTGCGCAGCGCCTTCTTATAGAAAGCCATGGCACCGCGATAATCCTTACGATTGAATGCGATGCACGCCTTGCCCAGCAGAGATGGTATATTGGATGGCGAATGATTCAGCACGAAATTGAATTGTGCATCCGCCTGATCCATTTTGTCGCCTTCGAGCAGGCAGAAGTACGCGCGTCCCAGCAAATGGCTTTGATCGTACATAATGATCTTATCCGCATTGGTATACAAATTGGTGGCTTTCATGAAAAGCTCGCGCTTCTTATCCTTGGACTTTTCTCGATACGCCTCCTGCACATAGTGGGCGGCCAGCATGTCCAGGGCGCGCATTTGGTCCGTCTTAAAGTCGCGATAGTCTGTGGTCCCCTTTTCGCGAGCTGCTTCCAGCAGCATAATGAAATCATCCGTCTTCTTCTGCTTGTAGTACGCCAGCTGCAGAACATACGTATATGCGACATGTAATCCGGTGTGATGAGTTTTTCTTTGGGTATTTTCACTTACCGCGACATTAACCCAGACGTGCAAGGGCGCTCGCTCCTGCAGCAATATGCTAAACACCTCGGAGCATTCTGGCAGTTGATCCGGGTCCACTTCGATGACCTGTAAGCATTTTTTTTACAAACAGGTTCAGTCCAAGACTTTGTTCCCTTACCTCATCGGTGTCCTGCAGCGGAATTTCGATGCACGTAGACATGGTTGCAACTGGCGCGGCTCTATGGCCAAAAAATTCAGACTTTTGTGGCGTTTTATTATACGAAAACCACAATTTATATTGCTAACGCGGTACGCTGGCTAAAATAAAAGACATTGAGACAATCGATATATCGATATGCAGAGTTGCTTCAGCGACTATGCGATATTTGTGCGCTTATATCGATACATCAGACATGAAAATCGAATGTACCATCGATTGTTTTGAGCTGGCATTGTTTATGGTCAAAATTATGTAGTTAAATTAATAAAGTTAAATACAATTTTTAATATATAATGTATTAGGTCACAGCAAAATGCACGGGGCCGTTTGGCGAGTGAGCGTCCACCAAGTGGCGTCCAATGTGCGTGCTTCAACTACAAAAGCAGCAGATGCAACCATACTCCGACTGAAAACATACAAACAATGTCAAACAGATGTTCGTTGCGAATTACGTAAGCCCTGTGTTAGTAGGGCAAAACTTTTGGCGCAAAATTCTACACATGAGCAGCTGTGCAGACACACACACACACAGGGAAACACACGAACGCTGATGCTGGCAAGTGCAGCACACTACTCGAGATATTCGGCCAGCACGATCATGAACTCGTACTGCAAGGAGCTGGAGCTCAGCGATTATGACATTGTGGGGTTCGATCTGGACGGCACTCTGCTGCGCTACAATCTGCAGGAGATGACGACGCTCGTCTACAACGTTCTCAAGCAATATCTGGTGAATAAAAAGGGCCACTCGCCGGCGCTGCTGGACAAAGAGTTGGACATGGATTTCCTGCAAAAGGGTCTCATGCTGGACGGACCGCGGGGCAATTTGCTGAAGTTGAGCAACGAGGCGACCATTCTGCGTGCTTCGCACGGCACACGACTGCTGACTGATGCTGAGATTGAGGAGGCCTACGGCGAGGAGCGACGATGGGACGTGGCGACGGCCTTCTACAACGATCCGCTGTCGACTTGGAACGGTCCGGCTGCCAAACAGATGCGCACGCTCCTCGACTACTTTGACATGCCCAGCGCGTTGGTGTTTGCCCAAGCCGTGGATATTTTGGACCAGGACTGCTGTCCCAAAGAGTACAGTGTTTGGCTGGATCTACAGGACGCCCTGATGCACATATATAGTCGTGACAATTTCTGCAATGATAAGAGTCTCTACTTTAAAGCCATGCGCGCCGAACCGGAGCGCTATGTGCTGACCAGCAGCACCACGCTGCTCACCTGGCTACAGAAATTGCGCGACACGGGCAAAAAGCTATTCCTGCTGACCGGCTCAAACATTGACTTTGCCAATCTGACGGCCACACAGGCACTGGGTCGTGATTGGCAGCGGAATTTCGATTTCATCGTTACGTATGCCAAGAAACCGGGTTTCTTCACCATGCAGCGTCCGTTTCTGTGCGTGGATCAGACGGGACTGCGGGAACTGCCCGACACAGAGCTGAGTCTGCAGGCGGTGCTTAAGCCGGGCGAGACCTACTCCCAGGGCAACTGGCATCAGTTGCACCAGGCGATGGCCAAGCTCTTGGGTAAGGAACCCAGCAAGGCGCGTGCACTCTATTTTGGTGACAACATTATACAGGATGTTTATACGCCTGTCAAGCATCGCGACTTTGATACCGTGGCCATTGCCGAGGAGCTATTCCTGTTGGAGCAGGTTGACTATCCGTTTGGGCAAGTAGTGGCCTCAGAATTCTGGGACTCGTATTTCACGTGCAACAAAACGCCCACGCTGTGGTCTGGATTCATAGCCAACTATGCACAGATCTGTGTGTCTTCCATGGAGCAGATGGCGCAAACGTCACCAACGGAACGCCTCGTGTGCACCAATGTCAACGGCTTCTATCCGGAGCTACCCAAACAGCTCGAGTGCAGCAACCTGACGACCTGCTGGCATGGCGGTAGCGTCTGATAACGCCACGCCCCAAACCCCACACTCGAAAAGCACAATCTTCAAATTGAAAAGTGTGGCTATATAAATTAAAAAATTATATTCGTACAATAAGACAACAACAACAATAAACAAATGCGCAGCGATTTTGATTGAGTGGAATATTTCACACTTTAAAGAATATATAATTCCACATACTGAGGCTAGCTTTATCTCGTATTTAATAGAGTATTCAAATGTTCGTCGCTAATAAACCTAAACTAAGCGTGTTGCCTAAAAACGTTCACGAATGTACAAATCTTTAATCATAAGCATCGATTTTGTGCGCCAACTAAATGAGTTGTGTCCCTAACGGACATGTGGATATATAGCTTGTATATACATCTTAAGGCCCAGATAATGCAAAGGGGGTTTAATAAAATGTCTTTCTGAGCGAGGCTATGGTAGTATATTCTAAAATAGTTGCAATTTATATATTTACATAGTTATAATATTTATAAGTTACCCTTTTTAATAAACTGTTTTTCAAGCTAAGAGTTCTTAGTATTTTCTTTATAAGTAAAAAAATATTTATTAATATTGCTTTAGTATGCACAACTTCTTTATTTTTCCATATATCCAAATTCGTTTAATAAAGAGTCCAAAAGTTTTACACAAACAACCATTTTTTTCTGCTCTTTATAAATAATCAAAATATTGTTTACATCGGTTTGGTATATATGATATGGTTCTCATAACTGCAACTAATCAAAAACATTGCTAAGTGCTACTCATTAAAATCAGGCAATATAGTATATACCGTTTATACAGATATAGATAAAAGAGACAAACACTTCCAAGTTAGTTTCAAGCGATACTGGTACTTGTGAAATACAATAACAATACAAATGATGGAAACTTTTTAAGGTGCAACAACGGAGCCGTTCATTGCGATAATAATTAGATGGCAATTTAGATAAGGCGCTCTACGGCCAGGGCAATGCCCATGCCGCCGCCGATGCAGAGCGAGGCGATGCCGCGACGACCGTTTGTGCGCTCGAGCGCGTAGAGCAATGTGACTAAGACACGTGCGCCCGAGGCGCCAATGGGATGGCCCAAAGCAATGGCGCCGCCATTCACATTCACCTTGCTGGCATCCAGCTGCAGGCACTGAAGCACGGCCAGCGATTGAGCGGCAAAGGCCTCGTTCAACTCGTAGAGATCCACTTCGTCGCGGCTCCAGCCAATTTTGTTAAGCTGCAAAGGCGGGGATTTTGAAACGGACTTGAAGAACATAAGGACAAGTGCTTACCAGTGTCTCCACGGCGGTGACCGGACCCAGACCCATGACTTTGGGCTCAATGCCGGTCTGAGACCAGCCCACGATTTTGGCCAGAGGCTTGACGCCACGTCTGTTCACCTCCTCGCCGGACATGAGCAGCAGCGCAGCCGCGGAATCATTCACGCCCGATGCATTGCCCGCGGTGACGGTGCCGCCCTCCTTGAAGGCAGCGCGCAGCTTCTGAAGAGCCTCCACGTTGCTGCCGCTCTTGATGTACTCGTCTTTGTTGAATATCTGTGTGCCCTTGCGATCCTTGATCTCGACGGGCACAATCTCGCCATCGAAGTAGCCCTTCTGCTGAGCCAGTTCGGCGCGCTGCTGCGATTGCACGGCGTAGGCGTCCTGGGCCTCGCGACTTATTTGATACTTCTCGGCCAGATTTTCAGCCGTGATGCCCATGTGGATGCTATCCATGGCATCGGTGAGGCCATCGTTGATCATCGAATCCAGCATTGTACCGGTTCCCATTTTGACACCCTGACGCAGGTGCATCGTGTGTGGCGCCAGGGACATGTTCTCCTGCCCGCCGGCAATGATGATCTTGGCATCCCCGGCTCGTATGGCCTGGTAGCCCAGTGCAACGGTTCTGAAAATGTACTTGACAATTAAGTTGGTTGCGCACCGAAAGCTGAGTGCTGATATACCCACTTTAGACCGGAGCCGCAGAGCATGTTGATGCCGTAGGCGGGCACCTCGATGGGCAGGCCAGCCTTGAGCGCCGCTTGCCTTGCGGGATTTTGACCCTGACCCGCGGTCAGCGCCTGTCAACGAGCACAAATAAGTTCTGGCCATTTACATAACAACAATTTAAGCTAATTTTATGCGAGCCGTCGATAAACTACTTAAGCAATTATCTGCGATAAACGAAAACAAAGAGTAATTTGCATTATACCTGGCCCATAATGACTTCGTTGACTTGCGGCGCCTCGACGTGGGCCCGCCTAAGCACCTCCTGGATGACCACGCTGCCCAAATCGGACGCCTTCAGTTTAGAAAGTGTGCCATTGAAGCTGCCTAAGCATATGCAAAAAGAGAAAGTTTCAAATTTTAGTTTAATGTTACATCAGTTAGTACTCAGCTACTCAGAACTATATTTACCAATGGGTGTTCGCGCTGCAGATACAATGTACACGTCAGACATGGCTAGTAAACAGAAGTTTTAGCGAATGTTTACAGTTCACACGATAAATTAACAATAACTTTCGCAATTACGAACGAACGTGCGTTGTGATCGATGTGGGCGCGCTGAAACAAATGCATTCGCCGCGGCAGGCAGGTGGTTGAATTCGCCGCGGCGATTTGCTGCAATCGCTCTGTTAACATATCCATAGTATCGATTGTAAAAAAATAAAACTATTATTATGATTGTGTGTTGCATATATACAATTTCGTTTATCTTAACTTTGTAATGGCACTGGCTAATATGACATTTCACAGAGTTTATAGTTATATTGCTATATTATAATGGCTATAAACTGATATAATATTTTAATAATAATTCTATTTATTTCTGGAATGCATTTGTTTCCTAATCAAAAATGGAGTACCCTTATGCACTTTTAATTCAAATAAAACTATCGATGTTGACAGCCCTACTGTATAACATCGATATTAAGCAATAGTTGCAATTACAAATTCTTGTGAGTTATCAGTTATCGATGGGCTTGTATATCGATACAGTATCTCAGTACACAGAAAATTAATTTTTTGCTGGAAAAAAAACGCACAAAACGCGCTTTGCAAACGCAATAAGAACAAACGCGCCCATCCCGCGACGCCTGGACAGGTCGCCAGCCATTAAACTTGTACAAATTCCAGGAGCCGACAAAGACCTACGGCTACAGTTGTAGTTGTTATAGAAGTAGCAGCAACAGCCCCAGCCCTCGCCCAACAGCAACAACAACAACGCCAGCACCACCACCCTAACCAAGACAACAACTACAACTACAGCCGCACAATCACACAAAGCAGCAGCAACAAACGCAACAAATATGCAGGCGATTAAGTGTGTCGTCGTTGGTGACGGTGCTGTGGGTAAGACCTGCCTGCTCATCAGCTACACGACAAATGCATTTCCCGGCGAGTATATACCCACCGTGTTCGATAATTACTCTGCGAATGTGATGGTCGATGCGAAGCCCATTAATTTGGGCCTGTGGGATACGGCCGGTCAGGAGGATTACGATCGCTTGCGTCCATTATCGTATCCACAGACGGATGTCTTCCTCATTTGCTTCTCGCTGGTCAATCCGGCGTCGTTCGAGAACGTGCGCGCTAAATGGTATCCGGAGGTGCGCCACCATTGCCCCAGCACGCCCATCATACTGGTTGGCACCAAGCTGGACTTGCGCGACGATAAGAACACGATCGAGAAGCTGCGCGACAAGAAGCTGGCGCCCATCACATACCCCCAGGGCCTGGCCATGGCCAAAGAGATCGGGGCTGTTAAATATTTGGAGTGCTCGGCGCTAACGCAAAAGGGCCTGAAGACGGTCTTCGATGAGGCTATACGATCGGTGCTCTGTCCCGTTCTCCAGCCAAAATCCAAGCGCAAATGCACACTGCTCTAATTTTAAGACGCACATACATACACATACACACACACACACACAACACACACATTCACACACACACACACAAAACAAGAACACCCACGAAGCATTGTAATTGTATTTGTCGTCAAGTCTATTTAATAACGTAATATTATTAACTAATAACAATTATGTAACTTAAGCAGCAGCAGCCAGGAAGCTGATCCGTTTGGTGTCCAGTAACTGCAGCTGGAGCCGGATCAGCCAGCCAGGTGAATGTAGTTTCTGCTTTGTTGTCCAACTTGCCCATTGGGAAACCGAATTTTTTTTTACTAACTTTTCTCGTTCTGTTAATCGTCCTTGTCGTTTCGTTACGTTTCGTGTGTTTTTTTTTGCTTTGTTTATGCTTTCAATTCGAACTAATTTCGACCATGTGCATTAATTTGAACTAAAAGTTAATTAAAAATTAATGTTGTAAAACCAAAAAAAAAAAAAAAACGAAAAAAGAACAAAAAAAACAAAACTAAAAACTAAAGAAAAAGTTTATAGAATGCAATTTGTAAGGCAAAAAAGTTAGTCTTGACCAGAAGTTGAATAATGAATGAATAATGATGCAGTGCAGCAGCCAGTTAAACGTTCCATTATCACACACACACACACACACACACACACACACAATGTATTTAGATGTTGATTGAGTTTTAAAGGAAGCTAGGGAAGGGCAAAGATTAGGCAGAAGTTGCAGAAGTTAAACAAATCCATATACATAGAACAGAACAGAACAGAAAAGTAAATAAAGATAAACGATGCGTTTCCTAGAGGCATCCGAGCGCGACTCTTCACATATGTGAGAATAACAACAACAACAACAACAACAAGAACGTTTTTAATTGCTTGATCCAGGAGCTAAATACATATAAGATAATGTCCTTCGTATACTATGTACATGTACTGATTTAAAATACACAACAACAAAAATGATAAATGATAATTTGAATACTTTGTATTTGAAATGTTCAAAAAAAGCGAAAACGAAGCAAATTAATTACATACATATACATAAATGTGTCAATGGAAGTCAAATAAAGCATACAAAAAAAAAAAAAAAAAAAAACCAAAAAAAAAAAAAATTAACTTGAGTAGTCCAATGCATGCTATATACATATATTTGCCAGATATGCACATATGCAGCTACATATATATATATATAATTATATATAGGCTTGAGAAACTTGCATCGACCTCAACAGGTCTTTTTGGTTTTCAATTTCAATGTATTATTTACAAACTGCTTATCACAGCAAAAGAAACAAATTCTGTTTTGTATATAAATGAAAAAGACAAAAAAGAATGAAATCAGCGCGGAGCGTTGGGTCACCACGCCACAGAGATTTGAAATTGTGTTGGTGTTGGAATGTTCTCGCAGCTGGAAATTAATCGGGCACAGCGGCGCAACAACAAAAGCATTTTATGTTTATGTTATAGAGGCGGACGCGTTTCACATCTGTGTATATATATTGTTTGTTTGTGTGTGTGTGTGTGCGTGTGTGTATCTGCGGCCGGTCGTCTGCCCATGACGTGTCCATAAACAGAGAAATTATGAGTGCGACCCCATGGACCAATCACTAAGAGTCTGTGTGGCTGACGTGTATGTTTTTGGATGCTGATCAATTAAATTTGCCATCAAATCAATTGATTATAGCGTGCAACGGGTTGGGCATCTATTATTTATTAAGTCTGTTATAATGCACTTTCGAGTTTTGGCTTAATGTCTAAATGTATTACAAATTATTTGGCATTTCGAGTTGGAGTCGACTTAAAAACTAGTAGACTTGCAGTTTCCCCACTAAGCCTTTAATCTCGTCTAATTAGAACTCGTCGTGGCGGGCTAGGGCCTCGCCAAAGTCTGTGGCTTGGGAGCCGACGAATACATCGTATTTGTCGAGCACTTCCTCTTTGGTTAGCTTCTCGTCGTGATCCATGTCGGCCTCGAATATCAAGTGCTTGGCCTCGCTTTCGGCATGATCAAAGTCATTGGGCACAATCCACTGGCGTATTTCGTCTTCGTTCAGGTAACCATCCTTGTCCAGGTCGCGATGCGTGGAGAATGCCTCGCGTTCGCTGAGCACCCACTCGGGCTCCTGCTCATCGGGTTGCGAGGGGCGGTACATGTCGCCAATATACTCATCCACGGAGATTTTGCCATCCTTATCCTTGTCCAAATCCTCGGTGGTTTCCTGCAGCACTACATCACGCATTGCTGGATGTTCTTCGGGATGAAGGAAAGCGGTAAACTCCTCGCGTGTCAATTTATCGTCCAGATCCTTATCGGCCACAGCCCAGCGACGGCGATCGCGTTTCAGCATGCTCTTATAGGAGACGCCTATCACAAAAATTTGTTAATATATATTAATATAAATACTCATGGACATTTACCATTCTCCTCTTGCTCTAGTTCCTCCTTTTCCAGCGAATCCATGAAGCCATAGACGCTATCGCGATACACCTCCCAGCTAATGGTGTCGTTGTTGTCCTGATTGTGCTGACGCCACAGGCGATTCACGTCCTCTTCAATGTAGCGACGCTGCGTGTACTGAATCCAGGCTTTCAGCTCGGCCAGTGTTATCAAACCGTCCTTATCTTCGTCAATGCGATCCACAATCAGGCCCAGGCGACGTTTGCTCTCCTCCGGCGTGAGCTCATCGAACTTTTTGGCCTCGTCGGCGCCGAGAAAGGCTTCGTGATCGAATTGCGAATTGTGCTCGTCACCATCAAAGTGTTTGACGTGCAGCGAATCGTGCTCCAGCGGATTGTGCGGCAGTTCACCGGTCGCCGGTATGCTCGAAGCGGCGGCCAGGCTTATCGCTGCCGCAGCTACAAGTAGAAACATTCCCGTTGTCATTTTTATTTCACTTTCGACCAGAGCGCCGTCTGTTCGCTTTGAGTATTCAAACAAAAGTAATTCAAGTTAGAACTAATTCATCAAACGATGCCTAAGGTATCGATGTGTGTGCGTAAGCGATAGTTTTTGAATTCTGTATGAAGTGATTTATCGAGTACCCATCGATGCTGTGTCATAAGAATCGTCTTCGTAACGTCTTTTAATGAAATCATTAAGATTTTATGAAATTCTTAACAAATTGTTTTTGTTTCCGTACAAACACGAATGTGAAATTATGTCAAGCGCTGTTAAAAGTAGTCTAAACCATAGTTTTTGAATTCTGCATATTGAAATATTAAGTACTCGTCGATACAATGCGATCAGATTCTTTGTAATGTCTTTTAGTCAAATCTTTAAGTTTATTTAGAGAAATTATTAAAGATAATTTTTTTCTATATAAATACATATGTGCAATTATATCAAGCGCTATTTACAGACGAGCACGTGCACGTAGGAAATTTATTTGTTGCTTCGAATTGATAGCACAGATTCGTTCAAATCCTGATTGAGGGAACTGAAGTCGCCTGTGTTGCAAGAAATACTTGGAATATCAAAATTAGAGAAACCGCGATAGTTGGCCACCTCTGGCTTGAGGGGCGATGGCAGAAGCACACTAGTGGCGGGCACATCGCTGTCTATTAAACTGTCCATTGTGTTGTCCAGCAGGCTGGACTCGGGCAGAGTATTTGTTGTGTTGTCACGTTGCGCAAGCGGATCAAATTCGTCGAGGTTTAATTTGGACTCGTCTGCGACGCTGTTCTCGCCGCTCTGATCGGACAAATCGAAATCGTAGTTAATGTTCGTCAGGCCTCCCTGCAGTTCGGAGCCCAGCATCAAAACGTCGCCGTTTTCGGATGATTCCTCCAGCAGCGAGACTGCATCGAAGGGCGTGTAATTGAATATGGGCGAGGCAAAGAGCTGATCCGGTTGTGGCAGATTCTGATGCAGCGGCGATAGGCGTCCCACCGAGCCAATGCTGGTGTCCTTCAGTGCCAACGTGTGCGTCGCCTCCAAGTGGGCATCCTCCGGTAACTTTTCCTTGTTCTTGGCTGTGAACGAGTGCTGACTTAGCCCGCCACTGAGTAGATTGGACTGATAGTGGCCAACGGCAGCCTCAACGCCACCATGTGCTAAATGTGCGCGCGCCTGGCTAATCAGAAACGCTGGGGTTTTTATTGGGAGCAGCGTTAGAGGTGCCTTGGCCATCACTGTGTCCACCTTCTCGGTCACCTCACGCTGGAACTCAATGAGCTCGCGCTCAAAGTCCTTAATTCCCGTGCTTATGACCGAGTTCCGCTTCTGCATCTGCTCCATGCACTTCATGTTCTCAGAGATGAGATGGAGACTCTCGCAGGCCAACAGCGCGCTTTCCCAGGGTGTGCTGAACGCCTGTTCGCCCGACATGAGCGCATCAAATTCCTCGGCGCCGATGCTCAGGCTCTCCCCGTTCAGATTCTCGATGAAGGCAATGGCCGAACAGAGATTGGTGAAATAGTAGCCACCTTCACCGCTCATGACGCGCGAGGCGTTGGTGAACCGATTGACGAAGTTGATGTTGCTGTGCAGGCGCACGGGATTCGCCTTGAGCACCACAAAGATGAGCGCCGGCAGGAAATCATCGGCACTGGCCGGTCCGCCTGTTGCGCGCTTCAGCAGCTCAAAAATGTGACGACAGCACCGCACGGTGCAGAGCAGCTTCTCCTGCGGCGAGTAGTACGAGTCAATGCCCACCAGCTCCGAGATGGCGTTGTAAACTAGATCGCGCGCCTCCGCGTTTACCTCATCGATGCTGCAGTCCAGATGCTTGGCCGTTATCCAGCTCAGTTGGCGTATACGTTTTTGGACTTTAATATCACTCTCCTCGTCTGTGGTGAAGTACGGACTAAACAGAAAACTGCAGAAGAGGGGAAGATAAGATGGGAGATGGCAGGAGCACGGTCAGCTTATGACTCACTTATGATTCTGCGTCATCACAACCTTCTCGAAGAAATCTATGGCACTGTCGCGATCCTCGTTGGTAGCAATCTCAAAGCGTGCATCTTTATGAACAACATCCGCGAATCTTGTGTACGCATTCTGCACAAGATCGGAGAGCTCGTCCACGTTCTTGCTGCTGCTGTTGTTCATGTACTTCCGTATCTCGTGGTCCAGTCGCTGGATCTCGCTTTTCAGCTTGCGCTTGGCATCGTCCGGAATGCGCAGCTGACGCAGCTGTAGCATGAACTGGCTCTCTGTGGCACTTGGAACTCGTGGTGGCAGTTTTGGTGGTGCAACCGAACCTGAGAGTTTGCCCTTCAGCGTCTTCTGCAGCACAGCGGGCACCTTGAACTTGCCCAGGGGCAAAGTGCTGGCGGTTGGCGTCTCCAGTGTCTCCTTCTCAGGTTGCTTCTTTGTTTTCGCACGTCCCAGCGTGAGCGAATGCTGCGGTGACTTGCGCTCCATGGTTCCGCCGGCGGAACTGGCGACACTGCTCAGCGCAGCAATATCCTCGCTGTCTTTCACTGGAAAATGGAAACCACAAACATGACTAAGCATCACAACGGAGATAAACAACGGCGGCTAGATTGCTTACGCTTTTTCCGCTGCTTATCGTTGCGCTCGCGAAAACATTTCGAGCAGAGTCCATCGAACTGTGTGTTGCCGTAGTAGCCACAGCCCTGACGACACTTCAAATCTTGCTGGCCGATTCGCAGCATAGGTGCACGGTTCGCCATCGTTGGGAGTGGCTTTTACACAACTTTGCTTGTTGTAAGGTATTTTTAACAACTGTGCGACTTGATTTCCAGCGTAATTTTATTTATTGTCACAGCAGCCAATCGATTGAAGATAAACAGCTGATATCAGCACTATCGCAGAAATATATCGATGTGAGTGCTTTAGCGATATTTCGATAAGCGGTAAGTATTTAAGAAATTTTGATTGGCGGAATTTTAAAATGCAATTTTAATATTTAGTTGTAAATTGCTTTAACAAAACTTAAACTTACGCAGAGAAACTCGTTATTGGTATTACTTACCTGCGCATCAATAAAATTATGTAGGCACTACTTGAATTCATGAGAAGCGCATAGAACGGCGATTTGCATTTATGATCTTTTTGCATACAAATTTTAGCCAGTATTATGTGTAAAAGCATCGTTATGTTAATAAACATTTTTAAAATTAATTAAACGTGTTATTGAATTTTACTAAAATTTTATTTTAGTATATTTTTATTGAAATGAAAAACACTTAATTTGCAATTGAGGGCACAGTTTGTTTATCTTTTTTGTTTTTGGGTACATTTAATAAAATCGTAGTGCCTTAGCAAACAGTTTACAAATATCTTAAATCGTATGCATAAAACATGTCTTAAATCAAGAGTTTGCAAGCTGCGATACAGTTTTTAGATTTAGGACGGTTATACACATAGAATGCAACTTCTGGTATATATAGGCAAAATGGGTAGATTTCAAAAAGGTGTACAAGAGAAGTGAAATTGGTAAGCTAAATGGTTCACAACTACAATTTGAAAAAGCTCAGAAAACACATAACTATGTATGTATATAGACATAACTCTACGACTAGACTACAAAATTTTAAGTTGACCTAACTGCTCTACATGTCGAATCATTTACTAACAGGTTTCTGTTGTTCCCAATAACAAATTCATATTTGCAGGCGCTAAAAAAAAATTCCCACAAGACGCTTACTACACGTATAATATCCGGCTTAATTGACGCGCTCCACAAATGCATTAAACACTACTCAACTCTATAAACTTCGATTAACGCTACTCTAAATCTTTCTCTCTACTTTAGTTGCTTGTTAGCAGTACAAAGATTTGGGAAAAACCACTTGTTCTTGTGTTTTAATTAGTCTCACAATTGCTAATACATATTTATCGAAATGCAACCTTGTATTCGTGTGCTCAGCTACCGTTAGTTACGTATACTTATCGTGATCTTTTCAATTTTCTAACCGGCCTAACTCATGCCCCAATTCAACCGTTTCAAAAAGTCTCGTGAATAGTTTTCTTTTAACTTAGATCTAAGCTAATTATGATGGATGTCTTTGGCTTCCTTTTCTTTTTGTTTTTTCATTTCATTTCCTTTTTTTTTTTTTTTTTATATATATGTATCAAGTTTTGAACTCTATTAGCTATAAAATGTAGTTATAGATAACACGTTTTTAACAGTTATGCCGCTTTGGTTATAGTTTTTGATTAAACGTTCTTTTCTTTTGATTATTTGATGTTGTTTTTTGTTTTTACTAGTTTTAATTCTCTACAAAAGATTTGCATTGGTAAAAAAAATTCAAGTCTAACAATTTGCTTCAATAAATTCCTTATTCCAACTGAGCTGCAGTGGAATCTGTTGGCTGAAGAAACTTTTTCTTGTTTGGATTAAATAGTTAAACAGTGTACCCTGTGTATTCGAACTGAACAGATCCGTGTGTTACATATTAAATAACATTAAAATACGAGTACTTAGTGCTAAAGACGCTTTTCTAGAGCTCTATAAATGGCTGTTAAAAAAGTCAGCAATGTTTGTTTTGTCCAGTGGTATTTTCAGTGGAGAATATTAAGCCCGGATCTACGTCAGCCATGTTAACTGAAATATTTCAGGCCCGCAATCAACATAAACTTCTCAATGAACAGCTCCGAGTCCAACACCTAGAAAAGACGGATTAAAAAAACCAGTAAGAAAGTTGCAATCGCTCATAATGTGATCACCACCAAATCAATCCAGAGGATAAATCATGACTTAAACTCCACCAAAATCCATCCAAAAAAAAATCAAAAAAAATTTAATTTTTAAAAATGCTTATATTTTAAATGTAGAATCAATCTAGGCCAAATCATGACCAAAATGCTGTCAAACATGAAAATCGGTTTAGTTTTGGCAAAGTTTTGGCAGTTTGAAATATGGGACTTGTCGATTTGGGGGCTTTACATGTCAAAATTGAAGTCAGTTTTGGCATGATTTTTGACCAAAAATTTGACCCCCTCAAAATCACTTTTAATGTTGTTTTTTATACTAATTATGACACCCACAATCGATTAAAAATACNTTTTGGCATGATTTTTGACCAAAAATTTGACCCCCTCAAAATCACTTTTAATGTTGTTTTTTATACTAATTATGACACCCACAATCGATTAAAAATACAAATTCGGAAATTTAAATTTTGAAAAAATTTTTTTTTTCAAAATGGGTAAGGGGGGACCCTTGGGATTTTTTCGAAAAAACATCAAAAAATTTTATTTTCAAAAATTTATATATTTTAAATGTAGAATCAATCTGGAGGACATATCATGACCAAAATGCCTTCAAACATGAAAATCGGTTCAATTTTGACTAAAGTTATGGCAGTTTGAATTATGGGATTTATGGATCCGAGGGCTTTACATGTCAAAATTTTTCTCAATTTTGGCATGATTTTTGACGAAAAATTTGACCCCCTCAAAATCACTTTTAATGTTGTTTTTTATACTAATTATGACACCCACAATCAATTAAAAATACAAATTCGCAAACTTAAATTTTGAAAATTTTTTTTTTTCGAAAATGAGTAAGGGGGGACCCTTGGGATTTTTTCGAAAAAACATCAAAAAATTTTATTTTCAAAAATGCATATATTTTAAATGTAGAATCAATCTGAAGGCCAAATCATGACCAAAATGCTGTCAAACAGGAAAATCGGTTTGGTTTTCGCAAAGTTTTGAGAGCTTGCAATATGGAACTAATGGATCTGGGAGCTTTACATGTAATACATTTTGGCAAGGTTTTTAACAAAAGACCCCTTCAGAATATGTTGAAATGTTGTTCTTTACACTAATGGTGACGGACTTTTCACGGCGTGAACGAGTATAAAAATAATAAAAATTTTCGAAAAATGTTTTAAGTAATACCGCAATGTGGGCCGCTCTTCCGATCAGCGTGTTGGCCGTGTGGGGCAGGGCGTGGTGGACATCGTAGCGGGCTAGTGTTAGCTCCGGTCGGGCCAGAATGGGTGCGATGACATTGTGAACCATTTCCCTGAATGAAAGAAAAGATATCCAGTAGCGGGCAAAGGTTGATTTATCGGCTAACTACCTGTAGATGGTGCCAAGTGAGGAGGTGTCCCGCATGGCCGCCTTGCACAGCTCTAAGCGGGCCGAGTGCGCCGGCACATAGCGATCCTGGCTGGAGCCGCACAGCAGAATGTTGCTAAAGTGGTGCAATGTGCTGCGCTGGCTGAGCCTGTAGAGGAAGCTGTTCCGCATGTCGGTGGTGTCGCGCATGCACAACTGCAGCAGGGAGCCGGACTTCTTCCACTTCTGCATGAACCACATGCCTGGCGAAGGGGAAAGGGGTGGAGCGAGATGCCACATAGAAATATAAGTGTTTCGTGTTATTGCCAGTCTTAGCCAGCTCCTTGACTTACCCATGTTGACCAGGCCGCTGGTGTTGTAGAGCGTGCCCAGATGCGGCCCGGAGAGGGAGAGGAACGTGTGCAGGCGCGGCAGAAGCGGACGCATCTGTGGACGCGCCAAGGCGCTGCGTACGATGATCGTGCCCAGGGAATGCGCCACGAACGAGATGCGCGCGGGATTCAGGCCGCAGCTGTCGATATGGTAAAGGATCTCGGCCACCAGCCTGCGGAGAAAGATAAGTTAGAACGGCAATAACCGACTGCGCAATACTCGTGCACAGACAAAGAAAAGCAATTGTGATTGCGATTTAAAGGAGATGAATTTTAGTGGCGGGTTGTTTTGCCACGCCTTTAGTGGAAGTATTTAAGTAAGGATTTAGGTAATCTGTCTGCAAAATGTTGATGTATCTAGCTTTAAAACTGGGGCGTGTCCAAAAAATGTTTGAGCGATCTTTAGACGAGGTTATTTGTAATCTGTCTGCAAAATGTTTATGTAGCTAGCTTTAAAGCTGCGGCAGTTATACGGATGTTAACGATTTGTCACGCCCCAAGTGGGCGTATCCAAAAAATGTTTAAATGACCTTTAGAAAAGGTTATTGGTAATCTGTCTGCAAAAGGTTGATGCATCTAGCTTGAAAACAGAGGGAATTATACGGATGTTAACAATTTGCCACGCCCCAAGTGGGCGTATCCAAAAAAATCGTAAGCGACCTTTAGATAAGGTTATTGGTAATCTGTCTGCAAAATGTTGATGCATCTAGCTTTAAAGCAGAGGGAGTTCTACGGATGTTAACGATTTGCCACGCCCCAAGTGGGCGTATCCAAAAAATAAGATAAGATCATCGGTAATTTGCTATAAAACTAAGACAAATATTGAGGTCAAATTGAATTGTCAAGCGAGTTAATATTCCAAATTTAAAAATATCTAGTTGTACGGACAGACGGACGGACGGACAGACCGACTAGGCATATTAATGAGTATATTGCTGGATTACTCACCGATCAGTCATGGTATCAAAGTCGGAGAAGGTGTCGCCCTGGTTGCGCTCGGACATGAGAAACTCGAGATTGACGCCGGGCAGACCCAGTTCCAGATAGGTGCGCACCAGGCGCAGATCCGCCGAATTGCCGTCCAGGCCGTGGACGCAGATGACCAGGTGCATGCCGTTGGGCGAGAAGGCGCGATACTCGTCGCTGATGTAGAAGTAGGGCAGCTCCGAGGCGAGCTGCACGTAGTCGGAGTAGATGTTGCCCTGGTACTTGATTTGTTTGCGGAACTCCTCGCGGCACTTCTCGAACTCGAGCAGCGAGATGCTGGGACTGGCCTCCTGGGTGCCACCGGGCTGGCTCTTGCGCTTGTGCTTGCTGACGGAGCCGTTCGATTGCTTGCCACGCGCCGGGACCACCTGACCGTTGGCGTTCTCCTTGTTCTCGTCGGCGTGGTCGTCTGTCTCCGGGCAGTTCTCCTTGCACTGGTGGTGCGGCGGTCGCTTCAGCTCCGCCAGGCTGTGCGACTTGAGCACCGGCTTGTTGCTGAAGATCGCCGGCGTGGACATTGGACGCAGCGACTCGTAGATGTGGTACACCGGATTGTCAATGGCTCCGATCGGCTGGCGTTCCTTGAGCGGCGGCGGTGCATGCACCACATGGCAGGACACGGGCTTGACCTTGGACTTTGGCACGGCTGCAGCAGCAGCAGGAGCGGAAGCGGGAACGGGAGCAGGAACTGAAGCTGGAGCTGGAGCTGGAGCTGGAGGTGGAGCTAGAGCTGGAGCTGGTGCCGGCTCTGGCGGTGGATCGCGAAACTCGTCGGGTGGCGGTGGTGCGACCACCTGCTCCTGCTCCTGCTCCTGCTCCTGATCCCGATCCTGAAACTGTTGTGGCGGCGGCAGGCAGACGGCGTCCAGCGGCTGCATATCCTTCAGGCTGGTTATGTCAAAGTCCGACTTGGACTTTTCGCATTTGGCCGCGGCACCTTTGTGCCGGCTGCGTCGCGGCGGCGGACACTCCAGCTCCTCCATCTCGGTGGACTCGCCATTGGGCAGCTGGCGCAGACGATCCAGCTGGAAACGTGAGCGCTCCTTCTTGATCGTCACGGTCACGGACGAGACCTTCTTGTGCAGCTCCTTCTCCTTCTCCTGCTGACGTGCCGGCGTCCGGCTCTGGCTGGACCCGGCCGACTGCCGCTTCCTGTTTGGCTTGTGCGGCTGCTGCTGCTGCTGCTCGAGGAGCTTCTGGAGCCGCAGGCGCAGCTGCTCGCCGTTGAGCCGCGTCTCCAGGCCCATGCCCATGCCCAGGCTGAGCTGGGTGTGCCGCTGGCGCTGGTGCTGCCCGGTGCTGGTGATCGTGTCCGGACTGGAGATGGCCAACGAGCTGCGCCGGCTGCTCACCCAGCCGCTCTCCTCGCTCAGCGACGATGTCGAATTGCTCCGCTGGCGTCGCGCCTCCGAGTCAAATTCGGGCGGCGGTGCCAAATTGGGCAGCGATTCACTGAATCCGCTCGTGTTTGGATCGCTGCTGTTCGTGTTGTTGTTGCTGTTGGCCGCCGTGGTGGCGTCCAGCCGGAACGGCACACTGCTGGAGCTGAGCAGCTGCAGCTTCTGCATCATGTCGCTCTCCGAGCTGCTCGACTCCTTGCGCAGCATACCCTGTCCCTGTCCCTGTCCCAGTACCTGTACCTGATCCTGACCCTGGCGCAGCATCTCCTTGATGTCGGAGACGCGAACACGCGCAATCTCCACGGCTCTTGGTATCTGGGAGCTGCTGCTCCTGGGCATGGTCGTGTACTGGCTGGGCGGCGGCGGCGGATACGAGTTCCGTGGCGGCACCATGCTCTTCGGCAGCGAACTGAAGACGCTCATCGGCGCTGGCGGCGGCGGCGGCTGCTGCTGCTGCTGCTGCTGCTGCTTGGGCGGATTGAGCAGCTTGATCTCGTGCAGATAATCAAACTTGCTGGCATTTCCGTAGCGCTGCCGGAACTCGCAGATGTTGCGCATCAGGTCGTCCGGCTGGAGACGGGCCAGGCCCGCGGGCAGCGTGTTGTAGCTCACCTGGCGCGGATTGCAGTTGGGCTCGAGGACGTGCGTCGCTGCGGCCGTCTGGCCGCCGTCCAACTGATCCAGGGACTTGCTGTGCCGTGTGGGCAGCGTCGTTGTCGTCTCAGCGGCCTCCACGTCGAGATCCTCGAGCAGGCCGGTCACCGAGTGCCGCGAGAGATTGTGGCGCAGGGCAATCGGCTGGGCATCCTTGCTGCTGGGCGCTATGGTGAGGCTGGCCTGGAGCACCTCGCCGCCCAGCGCGAAACGGGGCGTGACCACGCACTTGGCGTGCGGATGCGCCGGCCCGTTGCCGTTGCCCGGCGGATAATCGTAGTCGAAGTGGCAGGCGAGGCAATCCTTGGTGCCGTTCAGGCTGCTGCTCGAGTGCGTCTTGTCCGGCGCCAATGTCTTCTTCTTGTCCTCCTCCAGCTGCGGATCGCTGCCGGAGCGACGTCGCCCATAGCCAGCGCCCGGCACCACATACCGATCCTCGAAGATCAGCGGCAGCGACGCCGCATCCCCATCGATGGGCGTGCAGTGGACGGGCAGCGGCGGCAGCGACTGCAGATAGCGACTGCGCCGCGCCAGCTCCGCGATGCCCGCATACGCCTGACAGTGGCCGGGACTGCCGGCGCTAATCTCCTGGCAGCCGGCGGCCGCGTGACGCGGCTGCTCCAGCACAAAGAAGCCCTCGGCGAAGCGGCGCACGCGCAGTATGTGATGCTTGCGGGCGAGCAGCGTGTGCACCGCCGTCGAGGAGCGGGAGGCGAGCAGGACGCGTCGCCACCAGAAAATGCTCTCCGCGCACAGCTGCGCAATGTCCGAGTTGGCGTGCGTGGCAAAGTCATCCTCCGCCTCGAGCAGCTGCTGGCGACAAGACTCCACTTACAATCGGCTCACAAAACAAGTTAAAATGCTCGAGTCGGAAGTGACCGACTGGGAGACACCCTGCGACCTGACTTTACAAACAATTCTTGAATTGTCAATAATTCAATTGAATGATCAATAAGTATGATCGGTTTGAAATTCGAATAGTTCGAATAGTTTCGAAGATATGTTAAAAACCAATGGTGGAAATCGATTTTTATCGATATACATGAAACAATTTATAATAATATATAAACTTTTTCTGCTTATTGATTAGGAGGATTTTAAGTCGAAAAGCGTATATCTCTAGCTTTTGAAGTTACCGGTACATATGGACGGACAGACGGACTAGGTTGAATTTGATTTTTATCGATATAAATAAAACTGGCTAGATTTCGGAAAAAATTATAATTATATTTATTCTTTACATTGTTTAGGAGAATCTTAAATCAAAAGTGTAGGTCCGACGGACAAGGTTGGATTCGATTTATATCGATTTTTATTAACGATATTTTTGAAAACATTTTAAGTTTGTTTTGCATTTTGATTAGGCGATTCTCAAGTCAAAAAGTATAAGTCTTTAGCTTTTAAAGATTCCTCGATCGCTGCGTTCATACAGACGGACGGACTGACGGACATGGCTAAAAGAACTCAGTTCGTCGCCATTTTATATCGGTTGGAGATGCCTCCTCCTGCCCGGAAAACCATTTGTACCATTTCTTAGTCAATTTAGGTGGGTTAACAGGGTATAGCAATGGCACAGCTTACCTTGGCCTGCTCCATCAGCTGCTGCAGCCGCTCCCCGGTGTCGTTCTCGCGCAGCGGCGGCGACCCAATCTGGGCATTGATGCTCGGCGGCAGCACGGTGCTGAACTCGTTGAGGGTCGCCTTCAGCTGCTCGATGGCGCCGAGCAGCAGGCAGCAGATGTCCCGATGGATTTGGCGCGACTGCAGCAGGCGACCGTTGGCGCCGCCGCTGCATTTGGTGGTGCCGCCGATTTGCGGGCCAAAGAACACCGCCTCCAGCGGGCCGGGCGAGGTGTTGCCGCGACAGCTCAGCTTCCCGGCGCTCCAGGGCTTCGAGCTGCGCGGCGCGCTGCAAGAAAGTGCAGACCCGATCAGAACGATTGGATTGAATGTGAGTCCATATAGCTACACATGGTTCGTCTCAACCAACTAACACACATAGAAAGCGCTGCAAAACTGGCGACTACACCAACTACAAGTGGATGAAAGTAGATACCGAATCGGATGTCAATCTTACCATAGCTTTATATATGAGAACATGCTTTTCCTGTACCGGATACCCAGAAACGTATCGTAGTCCATTCGTTAGATATATATGTATATATATATATATGTATGTATATATGTGTGGGGATTATACGATATTGATATTTTGAGTTGTTCACATGTTGAGATTAAAATGAAATTATTGGTGAATTGTGGTTTTTAGAAAATAATAAAAAATCCTTTGATTCATCAATTTGGATATCTACTTATGATTTACGGATCAAATGGTGCTTAAAGCTAATATACCTTAAAGAACAACCAAAAAAAACAAAGAAAGCTTCGGTCTACCGAAGATCAAATACCCTTGCAGATATTTACCCATTTATTCCTAATGGAGTTAAATTTTATAGTAGTCCTATTATAATAGAATTTGGAGTTTGAATAGGATATCTTATGAAATCGAAATATTGATCGATTATAATATGAAATATGTTACGATTATAATCACGTTCTCAATTACTGAATTTGTTTAAAATATCTAAAAAAAAAAAAAAATTAAAAACAAAAATTTTAGGTTTTTACTGATCGTTTCTACGATAATATAGTGGTCCGATAATAATGTAACTTTGCCGATGTGTAAAAAGTGCAGTAACACCTTGAATAACGGAGTTTAGTTAGGATACCTTGAAAAACAGAAAGTTTTTATATGAAGATCTTTCCCAATTGCTTGGTTGGAAGAGTTTCGCCCGAAAGTTCCTAGGGCAGCTATATGATATAGTGATTCGATACGGACATCAGTAAAGTTTCATGACGATGGCTTAAAATCCAGCTTTAAAAATAGTTAGATTAGAATATCTTTTTATGAATTCTGGTGCTCATACTTATCAGGAATATATATATGCAATGGGTTCGAGTATAACCAATTTTACATCCTTTGCAAGGGTATAAAAACTAAATGTTATTTAAAGCTAATCTACTTAAAAGGATCAACTATTTAAAAAGCGATTGATAAAGTATATTTTAAAAGCATCGAACTTAAACTTGAAATGAATTAATTTTCAGGCAAGCCAACTTTGTTTAAGCTTTCCTCGAAATCTGCTTTACGTTCGAGCGGGACGGGGACAGGTTTAATCAGGCAATTTACAGTTCCCAGCTGATGTAGGGGCTAAATGTAATCAGCATCAAAATTCAGGGCAGACGGGGGCCAAGGTCAACAAGGAATTTCAATTGCGATGTGCTAATCTATAATTCATTTGCTGCCAAGCGCGTTGAGCATCAGTGATTTTGTGCTCCCTGATTCAGATTAACTATATACTATATATGTATATGTATATATCTATGTATATATATATAGATGTGGCAGGTGTTTGGGCACTTTAGCGACAAGTTTTAGCGATACAAAACAGATTAAAGAGTTGTTTCAAATAACTTTGCCATAGACGCCACTCGCAACTTATTAGAGGGTGCAGTGCCCGGGGGAAGGGGTTAGGTTAGTGGGTGCTGGATAAGGGGGGGGTGGGTGTGGCGTTATGGCGTTATACAAACTTTTGCTGAATCAAACGGCGTAAAAATTGACTGCGCCATGGCTGAAACAAGTTGTGTGCTGTTGGCATCAGGAGCAAGGATGCCACGCCCCTGCCGTGAATGCCGCCCAAATGCTGCAGTCTGTTATTGTTGTTGTTTGTGTTGTTGCAGTTGTCGCCAAGTTTGTTCGGGTAAGAAGAGGCAGACAATTGAAATACGAGAGTCATTAAAATATATGCACACACAGCCAAGATTTAGGAAAGGGGACGACCAGCTGCAGCAGCCGTTATATTAAAAAGGGAAAGGGCGGCCGTCTAAATGGGCGTGGCTTTTGTATAATACTGTTGCCAGCCAGCCAGCCAGCCGGCCGGGAGCGGGTTGGTGACGGTGTTGTGTGCAATTTTAATGAGTTGGAAATGATTTGTGCGGGCAACTGGCCCAGGAGCCGAAGGAGCTCCAATCAAGCGCAGCAGGACACGCAGGACACAAGGGCCCGGTGACACAAAAAAAGAAAAACCTTGGAAAGTAAATATGACTATCAACGTTGACATTAGAGATCAGGTTGTCAACTCTACTTTGCAGACACATTCGGCCCCGCCCACAGCCGGCGGTCCACTCCACTCCACTCACTTGATGTATGGCTGATGCAGGGCCACCAGGCTGGCGTGAATGCCCACACTGATGGCCGCCAAGTGGAAGTAGTCGAACAGCACGGGCAGATGATAATGAAGACCGCGTCCCGGATGAAAGTTGAGCTGCAGATTCCGTGTGGAGGCCAGCGCCAAGTTGCTGGTGCCGTTCTGTTCGCCGAACCACAGTTCCAGCTGCAGCGAGAACTCGGCCCGTTCGATGGACTCCTTCAGGTGTCGGCTGTCAACTGTAAACAGACAGAGAGCGAGAGAGAGTGAGAGATAGAGAATGAATGACAAGATGTGGTTAAGGTGCGTTGTGGCTTCATAATACTCAGCACAAACTGCAAATGGGTGCGATAAGGGGTATATTGGTTTTGGGCAGGGAAAAGTAACAGGAATCATCAGATGAAATTGGTCTGATATAAGTCTTAAGATATTGGTTTATTAAAATTATTGAAATGATGTATTCAATTCAGTATATATTATATTATAAAACGTATTTTTAGGCCAGGTCATAAAACCTCGATTATAAAAACTTCAGTTCAATAATATTATACAAAAATATAATATATATATAAATAAATATTAAATTGATTTATTTGTATTATTATATTATTTGTATACCATCCTCTGTTTGCGTTGAAAGCGGACTATAAAAACTACAGGGTATCGCCCAGTCGTCCCTCGTACTTTTCTTGCTGCCGCAATGCTGTCCTGTGTTCAGCCCGAGTGCCAAATCCCCTGCACGAATAGTTGAGGTACTCGCAAATCATGTTTCAAGTTCTTGCCACGTTTTGTTTGGGGCTTAATATCCATTAGCGGGTGGCATGCCTCATGCCACGTTCCACATTGATTATCGGTTTTCGCTTAAGCTATTGTCATGGCTGCCACAAAACTAGCTTCAAATGGGTTAAGGCAGTTAATGTTGTGCGAGTTGCTTCTATTTTTCTTCTTCTTCTTTTGTGTGTGTGTGTATATATAAACAACATAAATATATTATTCGAACCAAACAGGAACTAACGGTAGACCTCAATACTAATAGATTTCCTTTAGCTTCGGCCAAAGTCCATTTAATCAAATTCAATTCAATTCACACCTCGACGCACTTTTATGGCCAACTTTGTGGCAGCCAATACAAACACCCCTGTCGCCCCTTTCCACCAACCAAGTGCATTTAACTCTTCTTCTTGTTACATAAAATTCATTTGTTTTCATAAAAGGAGGATTTGCGCGGCTAAAGCAAAATCCGACTTCAGTCACATTCAATGGCAATATAAAAAGAAAAGTTTCGTTCTTGCCCCTCCCCACACCCACCAAGCCAACACAAACACCCACTGGTAGTTGTCTGCGATTTGTTTGTGCCTGCTCGGGCATTACTCATACGCCTCGTGTGACAATCAGTTGACAGTTTTTGTGCTTTATTTTGTTGGATTTTCGTTTTACCGCCTTTTTTATTTTTATTTCATTTTATTTCTTGTGGAATATTTTAAACGCTGAGCTCTTCGAGTTGAGTGCATGCGTGGCAAATCCCCTGGCATCTTCTTTGGCTCAGCTCTTGTGGCATAGTTTATCAGGCTGCCTTCAATAGTTGCCTCCGACAATTTGCAGCAAGCTGCAGTTGCAACAACACACACACACACACACACACCTGTGCTGTCCTGAGACATGTGTAAAAGAGATAAATTGCTACTCAAAGCGCGCGTGTGTGTGTGTGTGTGTGTGGAGTGTCTTTAAGGGGGGCGTGGCTGCGGCACGTTTTACGGTACCCGCAACAAACATCAACAGTAGCAACAAAAAGCTGTCAAGTAAAAGTAACTTTTTTGTTTTGCTGCGGCTTTGTTGCCGCCACTTCACATGGTTCTGTTAGCTGTTGTTTATGTTGAAGGACCCGCACTCACAAGCCGGCAAAACTTGTCCAAATGAATTAATCACTTTACCCGCCAGTCGAGTGGATGATGTTGCTGCCACAGCCACTGCTCATTTGTTGTTGTTGCTGGCCAACAAAGGCAACACGAGCTGAACACATCGAAAAGGCAGCCCCAACGCTGCTTGGATATCTGATGAAGTCTGGCAAGTGCTCATCAGCCGTGCTTTCGAAATAAGTATGCGGCAAAGCCTGACAGAGGGGGGATGGGGGGAAGATGGCACACAATGAGATTGAAATATAAAATGTAATCACTAAGCAGCACCTTGATAACGTTAAGATTTAACGGCCCTAAAAAGCACACATATATCGATTAAAATGAACTCTGTCGAAAATATTCCAATTTTGACACTTTTATACAGAATATAATCTATCAAAAATCAAGTAAGTTTTCCCTAATACCACTAAGAAACAAACAGCTAAAAAACTATAGAATTCAGTTCTAATTGATATTATTCATTAGTTTACATAGTTATTTGTTATGCCCAAAACAACTATAAAAAAGAACTGTTCAAATTGAGTATAATTTATACTAATTATACTTAATAAGCAGATAAAACACAAGTAAGTTTTTTATGCTTATTATCTGCAACGAATTTTATGCTTTTTTGTGGTATTAAAAACAGTCAACAAATAGCTGTTAAAATTCTTGTCTTGTGCCAAAAGCAGAAGAATTGCAAAAAGCTAAACAAACATAAAATCAGCTTTAGTAAATTAAGCGCTATTTATGAATTTATCGATCATATAGAGATAATAATAATTTAATTGAAAAATTTTAAAATCGAACAAAACTATTAAGAATCATTTTCATTAGTTTTTTGAAAAGCATACAAAACCAATAATTTAATATATATTATTAAATGTATTTTGATATTTTTTGTGTATAATAAAAAGAGCGAATTGTGAATCTGATCACCCGCAGGTTCATAAAATAAGTGTTATGCTATATTTAAGCGTTCATTTCTTAATTTTATTGCACAAAGCACACATGTGTAAAAATGAATATAAATTTTATAGAAAAAAGAAACCACGAAATGAATATATACATTCGTTCAAAAATATGTGCAATTTGGCGCGTATTTATTTTTATTTTTCGTAGATTGCGAACAAAACATTTTGTTGGCGTTTACTTTATTGTTGTTGTTGTGTATTTTTATTTATTTTTTATATTGTGCTGCCTTGCCCTCCCCCCCATTTATGCGAGCCTGCGGCGGCGCCCAGCCATCCTGTCGTCCTTCCATGCGACCCCTGAAATTGACTTTCAATTTGTTTTCCATTTTTGCGCCTGGTTAAGTTTTTATGCCATTCTCATATTGTCTGTTGGCATTTTCATTTCTGTATTTATTTTTTTCTTACTTTTTTCTCTCTTTTTTATTTCCCCATCTGCAGTTGTTGTTGCCGCTTCTTTGATGTTCTAACTATTGTTGGGCGTGAGGCTGGCAAACGCCTTTAAATCAGGTCAAATCATTGGCTCCTTCTGTGCTCGCCAATTCAATTTCGAAGCAACAAAGTAACGAGACGAAGAAAACTATTTTGAAAAGGACGCCCAACTTGGCTAACTAATTGCCTTTGGGCGTGTGACTTTCAGTGCGTCTCTTAAACAGTGGGCGTGGCTAGAAATGCAGTAAATGCAATTAGATCAATGCAAGGCACAACTGAAGTTGCTCTCTCTATATACTATATATATATACTATATATACTATATACTTTATGTAGCTGCTGGTGGTCAGCATTTCCCACAGCTGAAAAGTTTTTGGCCTGTTGACACGCAACAGAGCCAAAAAGTTCGAGCAGCGTCAGGCTTTTGATTTATACATCCAATTGAGGAGTGAACTTTATCTTTGGCCAAAACTTTGCCTCCCGCTGAGCACTGGGCACTGAGCACTGAGCTGTGGGACTCTTGGCAATGCCGTGTGTTTTCGCACAACTTTTTATTTGATTTTTTTTATTTCATTTATTTTTTTTGATTACTGTGCTCTGGCAGCAATGCGGCAGTTGCCTTGGTTGGCATTCGTGCCACATGCCGCAAGTGTTAAAGTGCGAATGCAAATGCAAAACTATTCGACGGCTACTCACCCAGCAGATGACTGCGAAAGTGAATGACATCGCGCAGCGGCACCTCCTCGTTGCGATAGAGTATCTGAAAAATGCGCGAGGCGCCGCTGCCATTGATTATCGTTGCGGACGTGCAACTGCCGCTGCCAGGCGTCGCCGTTGCATCCTCCGGTGAGGCGAGTTCACGCTCGCGTTCGCGTTCCCGTTCGCTATCGCTGGCCAGCTCGATTCCGGCGCCGTGTCCCTGTCCGTGGCCGTGTCCGTTGGCGTTCGGTTTGCTGTTGGCGTCGGGTATGCTTGTCTCCACCTGGACGGGTAGGCGTGGCGAAACGCGCAGCCCACAGCGCACCTGGTAGAGTCTGGAAGAGAGCCCCGAATTAATCATCCATTTGATAACGGCATGCACATTAATAACGCACATACGCAGCGTGGGCCGCGTGCAATATGCTCTTTGGGGAATGTTTTATGTACATGGTATCTTAAGGCATTCATTTTTATTTCCAGCCCTGCAGCATTATCATTTAAATTGTTTACAAACTACAAATGAATAATAATCAAATATTTTAAGATCACATTCCCGTTATTTTCACCTTGTGCGTTGCCACAAAAAACAACGCCAACTAAAAAAAAATTGCATCACACAATTGTTTTCAATTTATTCCGTTTTTTTCCACCACCCCCCTCGCAGGCATTATATATCTCTTTTTCTCTGTGGGATTGTTTATATTTTTGCGCAAATTTCATGCGAGTGTGTGTGTGTGTGTGCGTTGGTTTTTTTTTTTTTTTAATTTCATGTATTTTTAACACACGAGCTGCCCGCCCGGCAATCGCTGCCCTGCCCGTCGCCCCCTTTGCGTATTGCGTCGGTTATTCGTTCATCTTCAAGGGCTGCCGTCAACAGCAGCAACAAAAAACGAACTACTTTGGCGTGCCGACGATTAAATACCCTTCAAAATATTGTTATGTAAATGATCTTTGCTGAGATTTCACATAAAAGCTGAATTACATTCAGATACGACAGACGGACTTGATTATACACATAAAATTGGTATATAACTTTATTTTTAATTTTATTACTCGTTTCATGACAGAATTGTCATGCCCTATATATACCCTGGACATGGGCAAGCAACTGCATGAAATTGAAAACGCATAAACACTTTGCTGACAATTAGTGAGTGCCACTGCCACGCCCCTTTTGCTGATTGCCATTGCACAGTTTATTTGTGTTTCGTCTATTTGTGTTTCTTTATTGCATTTCGATGCGTCTGTTTGCCCAACACTTCGCAGGCGTAAATTGCATGTTTTTTCTTTTTTTGGTTGCGTTGCTTTAAAACTTTAAACAAAACTAACAGTTTATGTTTCGATTGAGGCACTCTATATGAATATATATATATATATATA